>PVLC010032946.1:0-17851 GCA_004027655.1 Graphiurus murinus | reverse complement strand
GTAGTGGTATTGCTGGGTCATATGGTAGGTTCACTCCCAATCGTCTGAGGATCCTCCATACTGTTTTCCACAGTGGTTGCACAAGTTTGCAATCCCACCAACAATGTACTAGGGTTCCCACTTCTCCACACCCTTGCCAGCAGGTGTTGTTGTTCGTGTTTTTTATGATTGCCATTCTGATTGGAGTTAGGTGAAATCTTAGGGTAGTTTTGATTTGCATCTCCCTGATTGCCAATGATGTGGAACATTTCCTCATACATTTATTGGCCATTTGTATTTCTTCTTTTGTGAAGTGTCTATTTAGGTCCTTTGCCCATTTTTTGATTGGGTTGTTTGCTCTAAGAAGGACACTTATAATAATAAACACCTATGCTAAAAAAAAGAACAAAGATCTTAATCTAATGTTATACTTTAAGAAACTATAACAAGAAGAATAAACTGAGCCGAAAGTTAGTAGACATAAAGAAATAGCACAGATCAGAATATAATTAAATATAATGAGACTATAATGAAATAAAGACTGGAAAAAAAACATAGGATAAATGAAACTGAGTTTGTTTTCTGAAAATTTTTAAATATTAGCTTGGTGCAGTGATGCACTCCTACAATCCCAGTACTTGAGAGGCTAAGACAGGGGAACCGCAGGTTCGAGGACAGCCTCAGCAACCTAGCAAGGCCCTCAACAATTTAGCAAGACATTGTTTAAAAATAAAATAGGGCAGAGGGTGTAACTTGGAGGCAGAATACCCCTGAGTTCAATCCCCAGTACCTCCTCCCACCAAAATATTTACATACTCTTAGCTAGACAGCCAAAAAAGGAGAGAATCAAATAAAATCAGAAATTAAAGAAGAACATTACAAGTGATAGCATAGAAATACAAATGATCATAAGAAAATACTATAAACAAATATATTCCAAAAATCAAATAAACTACAAGAAATGGATAAATTTCTAGGCACTTATCAAGCTTAAATCCTTAAGAAATAGAAAATTGAAACAGGTATGGTGGTGTATGCCTGCAATCCCAGTACTTGGGAGGCTGAGACAGGAAGGTCACAAGTTTGAGACCAGCCTCAGCAATCTAGCAAGACCCTCATCAGCTTAGTTAGATCCTGTTTCAAAATAAAAAATAAAATAAAATAGGGCTGGAGATATAGGTCAGAGATAGAATGTCCCTGGGTTCAGTCCCCAGTCCCCAGTACCGAGAGAGAGAGAGAGAGAGAGAGAGAGAGAGAGAGAGAGAGAGAGAGAGAGAGAGAATTGAACAGACCAGTAACAAGTAAAAAGAGTGAATCAGCAATAAAAAAAAAAGATCTGCCATCAATGAAAATCCAAGGACCTAATGTCTTCCTAAGTGAATTCTACCTAACATTTAAAGAAGAAATGGTATAAACCCTTATTAAACTACTCCAAAAAATTAAGAGAAAGGAATATTTCTAAACTCATGTTATGAGGCACAATCACCCAGACACCAAAGCCAGACAAAGATACTCCAATAGAAGGAAGTTAAGAGCCAGGTGTGATAGCACATACCTATAAATCCCAGAACTTGGGAGGCTGACACAAGAGGCCAGCCGCAGTAACCTAGTGAGACCCTGTTTCAAAACAAAAAATAAAAAGGGCTAGGGGTGTAGCTCAAAGGTAGAATGCCCCTCGATTCAATTTCAAGATAGGAAGGAAGAAACACAAGTGACATCAGTGACTTTCCGCCCTCCTATGTATGCACAAAATAAATATCTACATGTGTGTCAGTTTCCTCTAAGAGAAATCCAGAAACTAGTTGAGAGACTTTCGATCTTTGGGCAACTGAGAAAATATCCACTTTAAAATTGGTTGGAAAATCTGAGACACACACACACACACACACACACACACTCACATGCATGCGCACATATGCACACACACCTCACACTAGGCACAACACCTTACAATTAGGAAAGAATTCTCAACTCCCAGATTCTCCCTGAGAAATAAAGAGTTGGAACGCTCATATAGCATCCCAGCTTTTATGCTTCCCGTGGATGGTTTGGCTCTTTTGGGGGGAGCACTTTTTATTTTATTTTAAAACAGGATCTTGCTAAATTGCTTTGATGGGCCTTGAACCTGGGAATATCCTGTCTCAGCCTCCAAAGTACTGGGATTATAGGCATGCACCAATGTGCCCAGCTGAGTTTGGCTCTTAATTCATCCAGCTCTGGAAGTGGGAGTGACTTGATATTTCTGAGTCTCCGTAGACTGCAGGGGATAATGAAATAGTGTGTGTGTGTGTGTGTGTGTGTGTGTGTGTGTGTGTGTGTGTGTGTGTATAGATTGAATTCGGGTGCATTTTATCTCCAAGATACACACCCCAGCCCTATTTTATTTTTATTTTTCACTTTGAAAGAGAGTATTGCCTAAGTTGCTGAGGCTGGCCTTAAACCCGCAATCCTCCTGTCTCAGCCTGTGGTGTCAATTGTAATGCCTCCTTTTTCACCTCCTCGTTGTACTTATTAGAGCATTCCTTCGGGTTTTCTTTGTCTAGCTAAGAGTTTATTTTGTTTATCTTTTCAAAGGACGAACTATTCATTTTATTGACCTTTTTAAAAGTCTCTATTTAATTTATCTCTGTTCTAATCCTTATCTTTTTTATTCTACTAATTTTGTATGTGTTTTGTTCTTATTTTACTAGTTCCTGCAATGATAGTTTCCTGGTGATAGTTCTGCCTCTTTTTTTCCCCTTAGTGCTAAGGATTAAAGCTAGAACCTCACACATGCTAGGCAAGAACTCTATCACAGGAACATCCCAGCTCATTTGCTTTTTTGGTGTAGGCATTGATTGCTATAAATTTCCCTCTTAGTATTGCTTTTGCTATATCCCATAAGTGTGGATATGTTGTGTGTTTGCTTTCATATTAAGAAGTTTAAAATTTCCTTCTTGATTTCTTCCATGATCTGTGGTTGGTCAAAAGTAAGTTTTGACTATTCTGTGTATTTTTTTTTAGTTTCCAGAGTTTTTTCTTGTTGTTGATTTCTAGTTTTGTTGTGTTGTGGCCAGAAAAGATAAAAATGTGTTGAGACTTATTCTGTGAACTATCACATGAGCCGTCCTGGAGAATGTTCCATTTGCTGATGAGAACAGCTGTTGGGTGGAATGTTCTATAGCTATCTTTTAGGTCCATTTGCTCAAGGGTGAAATTTAACTCTGCTGTTTCTTTGTTGCTTTTCTCTCTGGTTGATTTCTCCATTGCTGAAAGTGAGGTGTTAAAGTTCCCTACTAATATTGTACTAGAGTCTCTCTCTCTTTTGCTCTATTATATTTGCTGTATATATTTGGGTTCCCCAATATTGGGATCATATTTAGAACTGTTATTTCCCCTTGATGAACTGACCCTTGTCAACATTCTCACTCTCATTGTCCAAAAGACTGACCACACAACTTAGATGAAGAGAGATTTATTTGCTCACAATTTTTGGAGATTTTAGAGTTCAGTCCATGCTAGGCTGGGGTTTGCAGAGCTCAGGGCATGGCGTCGGAAAGTGGAGAGAAGGAGAGCACAGAGGCGCCTTGCTCTTACATGAGAGAGGAGGGAAGCAGAGAGTAAGAATGCTAGGAGATTATATTCCTCCCCCACCCCCGGGTGCTCTCTGCTTCTGGCCTTTTAATTTTTTTTGTTTTGTTTTGAAACAGGGTCTCTCTAAATTACTGCATGCTGTCCTCAACCCTGTAATCCTCCTGTCTCAGCCTCCCAATAATTGAGATTATATTCCACCATGCCTTGCTGAATATTATAGTTTTGTCCATTCAATCACTCTATGTCTTTGGGGTGTGTGTGTGTGTGTGTGTGTGTGTGTGTGTGTGTGTGTGTGTGTTACTGGGCATTGAACTCAGGGGCATTCTACCCTGACATGCACCCTCAGCCCTTTTTATTTTTTGTTTTGAAACAGGGCCTTACTGGGTTGCTGAGAGCCTCACTATGTTGCTGAGGCTGTCCTCCAATCTGTGATCCTCCAGTCTCAACCTCCCAAGTACTGGGTTTACAGGCATGTGCCACCATGCCCAGCTCACTTCATGTCTTCTAATTGGAGAATTTAATTCATTGATATTTAAAGTAATGATCAATAAGTAAGGTCTTACTTCAGCCATTTTATTACTTATTTACTTGCTTCGTTATAGTTCCCTCTTTTCTCCTTCTCTTACACTCTTCCTGTGTGATTAGGTGACTTACTCCAGTAGAATGCTTTGATTCTTTGCTTGATTATTATTTTAGTTTGTCTGTTATTGATTTTGACTTTGTGGTTACTACAAATCTTACAAAAAATCTGCTGAGTTTCACAACTATTTTGAAATTATAGCACCTTAACATTATCATAAAGGTAACTAAAACAAAAAGAAAATATCATTTAAGAACTCTCCAGTAAGCTGGGCGTGGTGTCGCATGCTTGTAATCCCAGCATTTGGGAGGCTGAGACCGGAGGATCTGGGTTCACAGCCAGCCTCAACTACCTAGTGAGGCCCTCCGCAACTTAGTGAGACCCTGTTTCAAAATAAAGAATAAAAAGTAAGGCTAGGGGTATAGCTCGGAGGTAGAATGTTCCTGAGTTCAATCCCCAGTACCGCAAAAAAAAAAAAAAAAAGAACTCTCCAAACATTTAGGAACTTTGATATCCTGTTTTTATCTTTCTATATTACCTATCTTTTAGCATAGTAATGTAATTATTATTTTGTTTTTGTTTTTAGTCTTTACACTTAAGATATGGATTGTTTATGTACCATGTTTATATTGGAACATTCCAAATTTGGGTGGTTGCTCTTTTGAGTGATTTTTGTACATCTTGATGTTTTCTTATTCATTAAAGTCTTATGTCTGTTTGAAGAACTCCCTTTAGTATTTCTTGTAGGAAGAATCTGGTGGTGATATATTATTTCAGCTTTTGTATGTATGGGGATGTCTCTTTCTCTCCATTTCTGAAATATAACTTCGGTGGTTATAGGACTCTTAGCAGGTTTTTTCCTGTGAAAATATTCTGGTGCTTTTTCCTGGCCTGTAAGGTTTCTGCTGAGAATTCTTGACCTGTCAGGGAATTAGGGCAAAATAAATAAAGATACCCTGATTTTTGTTTTCTCTTGCAGCCTTGAGAATCTTCTCTTTATCTTTCACCTTTGACAGCTCAATTGTGTATTGTGGCAGACTTGGTTTAGATAAATATGACTGTTGACTTTTGACCTTCTTGTATTTGGATATTTATATGCTAGTCTAGGTTCGGCAAGATTAAAGATTTCTCTTATTACATCTTTGAATAAGATTTCTACTTTTTTGGTGGGTGTGTGTGTGTGTGTGTGTGTGTGTGTGTGTGTGTTACTGGGGATTGAACTCATGGGTATTCTAACTATGAGCTACACCTCCAGCCCTATTTTATTTTTTATTTTGAAACAGGGTCTCACTAAGTTGTGGAGCCTCACTAAATTGCTGAGGCTGGCCTCAAACCTTCAATCCTTCTGTCTCAGCCTCCCAAATCCTGGGATTACAGGTATGTGCCATCACACCTGGCCCTTTTTGGCATTCTTAAGTTCCTCTTGAACCCCAATAACATGAATATTTGTTCTTTTAATGCTGTTCCAAATTTCCTGCAAGCTTTCTTTATTCCACTTCATTTTTTATTTTCCTCCTCCAACCGTTTACTTTCAAAAAGACTACCTTCAAGCTCACTAATTCTGCCTTCTGTTTGATCTATCCACGTCTTGATGCCTTCTATCACCTTTTTGTGTTAATGTAGTATATTTTTCAATTTAGGGATTTCTGAAATTGCTTCCATTTCTCTGTTGTTTCTCTTTAGATTGTTAAATTGTTTCTCTGTTTTCTTCAAAATCATTGAGTTTCCTTAAGATAGCTGTTTTAAATTCCCTGAGGGTTCTTCCATACTGGGTCGTTTCTGGCAGAGTGTGTGTGTGTGTGTGTGTGTGTGTGTGTGTGTGTGTGTGTGTGTGTGTGTCTGTGTTTGACAGGGGATTGAACTCAGGGGCATTCTATCTCCAAGCCATGCCCCCAACCCTGTTTTATTTTGAAACAGGATCTCACCAGGTTAATAAGAGTCTTATTATTTCCTGAGGCTATTCTCGAACCTGTGATTCTCCTGTCTCAGTCTCCTGAGTACTGGGATTACAAGTGTGCACCACCAAGCCCCTCTATGGCATCTTACTTTGACCATTAGATGAGGTCATGGTTTCCTGAGAGGTCTCAGTTCTTGTTGATATGAGACATTGGATATTGGGAGATTAGGTATTTATTAATCTCCCTAATCTGGCTTATCACTTCCATTATTTCAGCAGTAGAGGATACCCTAAATCATGGTTTGCCCTGACTTTCTACTGTTGTGTGGTCACTGTTTCAGCACTAGAGGGCAATCCAAGCCCAGGTTTGTCCCAAATGCACAGGTGGTACATAGTATATCATGAACTAGGGGAGTACCTGGCTTCTTTAACTCTTATGAATATAGTTTGGTGCATGAATAGCTGTTCAAACTGTTGGTCTGTGAGAAGATGATTACTAGAGGATCTTATTCAGCTGCCATCTTGCTCTGCCTTTATATATTTCGGTTGGGGGTATTTACTCTATTTACATTTAAAGTAATTATTGAGTATTAACTTATTGTTGCCATTTTTGTTTTCTGTGTTTCGTTTATATTATTCCTCTCTTCCTCTGTTCTTGTCTTCTTTGTGATTTGGTGACATTCTGTAGTGATGTACTTTCATTCTTTTCTCTTTTCTTTTCTATATCTGCCATGTTTTTTTTTTCTTTGTGGTTAGCATGAGGCTTACATAAAACTTCTAATAGTTATAAAAGTCTATTTTGAACTGATAAATACTTAACTTCAATCCCATTAAAAATAATATACCTTATGCTCCATATTGTATATCTATTAACCAATACTGCTTTCACTCTATCCACTCTATCCCACAATCTTTAACAGAAAGTTTAACATCAGTTTCATATCAAGCTGAGTGTAGTGGCAGACGCTTGTAATCCCAGTACTTAGGAGGCTGAGACAGGAGGATTGCAGGCTCAAGGCCAGCTTCAGCAACTTAGTGAGACTCTTCGAAACTTGAGACCCTTTTTCAAAATTAAAAATAAAACAGAGTTGGTGGTGTAGCTTAGAGGTAGAATGCCTCTGGGTTCAATCCCCAGTACCACAAAAGTTTTGATGTCAGAATTTGCTTCTTATTACATTATGTAGCCATTCATCAATTTTTTATTTTATGGTTTATTGCTAATACTTTATCTTTTATACTAGGGTTAAAAGTGATTTATACATCACCATTACACATTACATTATTCTTTCTTGTCTATATATTTGCCTTTACCACTTGAGTTTTTTACTTTCATATGCTCTTCTGTTGCTGTTTAGCATCTCATTATTTCAACTTGAAAAACTTTCTTCTGTACTTTTTCTAAGTGGTGATGCACTTCCTCAGTTTTAGTTTGTCTGGGAAAGTCTTTATCATGCGTTCAATATTTATAGTACCAGGTATGGTACAATTGGTTGGCAGTTTTTTCTTTCAGTAATTTTAATATATCATCTCACTCCTTCCTGGCCATCAAGTTTTCTGCTGAGAAATTGTCTTATAGTCTTAAGGGGGTTTCTTTATAGTTAATGAATCATTTTTTTTATTTGGGGGGCTGCAATACAAATGAAACATTTTTACTTTTATAATGACTATGTATGACAACTAATTTACAGTACAAATTCAAATGTTGCCATTGTAATGTTAATTAGTGAATGACAATGACCTTTAAAGTTTTCCTATCTTGTTCTTTTTAAAAACAAATATTAATAATCTGTTTTATGTGCATACATTTAATAAATTTTTAAAAATGTAGCTGAGTGTGGTGGTGCCTACCTGCAATACCAGTCCCTGGGAGGCTGAGACAGGAGGATCATGGGCTGGAGGCTGACCTCAGCAACTCAGTGAGACCCCCTTTCAAAATAAACAATAAGAATGGCTGTGGGTTTAGCCTAGAGGTAGAATGCTGCTAGGTTCAACCCAGAATGCCATACATTCAATAAATAAACAAGTAAATAAACAAATAAAATTAATATGTTTTTAAAAATAACTGCATGTCTAAAGATCATAAGGGGTATTAATTTACTTTCGTGCTTCATCTCCCTTCCCATGCTTTGTTCCATTCTTTTTTCATGTTGCTTTGTAAATTCCCTCTTTGTCTTTGACTTTTGCTAGTTTCATTATGATGGGTCTTGGTATCAATCTCTTTAGGTTCAACTTATTTGAAAATTTTAGAGCTTCATTTAGTAACCAGCTGGATTATTTTAGTGAAATCTATTCTCCTTTGGCACACAAACAGTGCTTAGCCTCTGGTGCTGTTTCTTAGGGAGAAAGAGGGAATGCTTTGCTTATATCAACAATAACTGTATGACAGTAAGACAGGTTAGTCTCTCCTATACTCTCCTTGAGCACATTCAACTGTTCAACTTAACTAATTGCCAATAGAGTGCAAAATTATTTTTAATAATGCCCTAGAGCATAAATACCTCTATAAACTAATCCCATTAAGTTGTGGCTCCTTCAATGGAATAATTTCTAAGGTAAGTATTTGATAATTTTTCTGACCCCACAAGAGTTCATCCTGGCTGTCTAATTTTTCTGTTTTTCCCCTCAGGGAGCAAGCTGATTTCTGAGCTGTATTTACATTAGGTCCATGACTCTCCTCCCAGTTGTCTTTTACCACATCTCCCACTGATCTGGAGGGTACTCTTAAGCTTAACCATCTCTACACTTTGTTGCAAATGAAATCAATTACTTTGGGGAGAGTTTAGGAGTTTTCTAACATGTTTCTCTATCCAGGCACAATCACTGAGCCAGGTTCTGGAACTGGGGATCGATATAGTGCAAGATTCCCTCTGAGAGTTCTCAGTTCTCATAAGAACTGATTTTTTTTTTTTTTTTTTTTTTTTTTTGCGGTACTGGGGATTGAACTCAGAGGCATTCTACCTCCGAGCTATACCCCCAGCCCTATTTTTTATTCTTTATTTTGAAACTGAGTCTCACTAAGTTGTGGAGTGCCTCACTAGGTAGCTGAGGCTGGCCTCGAACCTGGATCCTCCAGTCTCAGCCTCCCAAATGCTGGGATTACAAGCATGCGCCACCACACCCGGCTGAAGAACTGAATTTTTGAGAGCTTGTTTGGAGGTTCTAGCAGGGGAGCCCAGCTACTCAAATACCCTTGACCAAAGAACAGTCCTCCTCTACAGGGGAAGGTTGTCCACTTGGACTGAGCCCACAGCTTCAGGAGGGATGCACTAGGAGTGGTAAAGGAGGAAGGGGACACCCACTATAATGGTTTGGATTTAGAATGTCCCCTTAGCCCTCACTGAAACCAGGCAGCCATATTAGAAGTGGGGCCTGGTTACTGAGGAGGGGTATGTTGGGGTGTGGCCTTGGGGATTATATATGGTTCCTCCTCCCCCTGCTCACTCTCTCTGGCTTCTGGCCTTTGTGATGTGAGAGAAAAGCCCTTGCTCTCTTCCTCTCTCTGCTTCCCACCACCATGTCCTGAGCTCCAAAGACCCTGTCTGACATGGACTGAACCTCTGAAATCTCCAGAAATGTGAGTAAATAAATATTCCTTCATCTACATTGTGTAATCAGTTGTTTGGGATTACAGCAGTGAGAATGTTGACTGAGACATCCGCCTAGCCAGCCAGATCAGATGAATCAATCCTGGCGATCAATGCAGCAGTGACAGATGTCACAGCTAGATCACCCTCACATCCAAGAGCTGTGTTATTAAAGAGGGTTAAGCAATCAAAAGCCTCAGGTTCTCTCAGCTTGCCTCTCTTGGCATGAGACCACCACCAGATCCCCAGGTAGAGTCTCCAGCTCATAGGGGATTATACAGAAGTAGGGACCCTCGCTCCTTAAGGTGTGCTAGACAATTGCACTTTGCCAGGTGTTCGCCTCAGCAACAGGCACCTGTGGGCAGGATGAGAAATGTTGAAGTCTCACTGTTCCTGGGAAGAAAGACTTCCAACTGGAAGATGGAAGAAGAAAAAGCACTTGTTTTTTGGCTGCTGCCATCTTGATCTGGGAAGGGACCAGGGGAGTCAATGTTGGTTTAAATACCACAGAGTCACACCTTTCTTTTGGAATTTACCTACATTTTCTTGAATAGATATCACCTAATTTGTTTGACTTTGAAAACATTGCCAGAAGATTCAAATATTTTATTTTTTTAAAAATAATTTTCATGGGTGGCATATGCCTGTAATCACAACCCTTGGGAGGCAGAGGCAGGAAGACCACTGGTTCAAGGCCCACCTCAACAACTTAGCAAGACCTTCTTTCAAAATAAAAAATAAAATAGGGCTGAGGATATAGCTCAGATGTAGAGCACCCCTGGATTCAAACCCTAGTACCTAAATACAAAACAAAAAAAATATTTTCACTGGGAAGTAGGTTAACACTGTTATTGATATAGCCACATTTTCTATTTTTCCTGGATTGATTTTTTCCCATATAACCAAATGTGTTGTTATTAATTTTTTTTATTTAATCATTATTGGACTTTAAGAATTACTTTTGTTAATTAAATTAAAATGTGTTAACAAATTTACAGTTATTAATATGAAATTTCCCTGTATCTGTTTTTTATCACAGGACTCCTCTTTTTGTTTTTGTTTTTTGGCACTGTACCGGGGATTGAACTCAGGGGCATTTTACCTTCAAGCCTCACCCCCAGCCCGTTTTTGTTTTTGAAACATGGTCTAGCTACGTTGCTGAGGATCTTGCTAAGTTGTCAAGGCTGGCCTCAAACCTGTGATCATCCTGCCTCGGCTTCCCAAGTACTGGGATTATAGGCATGCATTACCACACATGGCTCACAGGACTCCTCTTTTCTTAACGGAGTCTCAGTGGGCAGAGGGGAGAGAAAAGGGTCTCACCACCATAAAACACTTCTAGAAATCATGCTGTTGTTGATAAGCATTTTTCTACCCACACCCACTGGGTCCCTCAGCTCAGGCAGGAAGTTTAGTGAAGATACCCAGGGAGAGGGGAGGAAAAAATGTTTCTCTTTATCTTCTTGGGAGGACAAGTCAAGGCTAAGAACTGCAACAGGCCACCAGGGAAAAGGCAATTTTCTCTGAGTCATGACAAAAAATAACGAGTGAAATTTAAGGTACAAGATAGATTATGGGAGCTCTCTCACAGATGTGCAATTCTAATTCCTAGTGGAAGTGTTCATTCCAAAAGTTATGACATCTGTGCATATTTATGCACATACAAGCATTTTTTTTCCTGAGCACATTAGCACAGTAACCGAGTCTGACTGGGACAGAAGTACATATGGTGGGAGTGGTGAAAAAGAATTCTAGGAGGCTGGGAGTCAAGTCAGACCCAAATCACAGAAAGAGCGTGTGTGTGTGTGTGTGTGTGTGTGTGTGTGTGTGTGTGTGTTATGTGGGAGGGTCCTTATTATTATTTTGTGGTACTGGGGACCTCCAACTCCCCTCACCAACACACACATACTTTTTTTAAAAAAACAGGGTCTGACTAGGTTGCTGAGAGTCTCACTACATTGCTGAGGCTGTACTCAAACCTGCAATCTTCCTGTCTTAGCTTTCCAAGTACTAGGATTACAGGTGTGCACCACCACGCACAACAGTCCTTATTATTTAAACGTTATTACATAGTTTTTCTTTCAATATTTGCATGTTACATTTCATTACACTTTAAGTCCTGTTTAGAATTTATTTAGCCCTGACTCTGTTTATGCAGCTTCATTTGAAAGACGGTACAGCTATTTCTTTTTTATATTCATTCATTCATTAATGTATTTATTCTGCAGTATTGGGAATTGAATCCAGGGTCATTCTACCTATGAACTATACTAAAACCTTACTTTAATTTTTATTTGGAAAAAAGTTCCCGCTAAGTTGCTGAGGCTGGCCTCCAAACTATAATCCTTCTGTCTCAGCCTCTCAAGTACTGGAATTATAGGTGTAGGCCACCACGCCCAGCTCAAGTATTTGTTTTTAATTGGGAGAAGACATCTCTAAAATCTGAGTATTTGAAGCTTTGAGGCAGCTGTGGAGGGAAATAGATTCTGAACTGTGAAATCCTGAAGACCAAAGAGAGCGACCAGTGGTTATGTTCTTTAAGTGGTAACCTTATTGCCCAACCCACCATGTTTTGCTGCCCCACAGTATGCTAAGCAGTAAGACACATCTTGGAAAAGAGAGTTTACTTGCAAGGGAGTTGAGCATGGAGGGGGAGCCTGAAGTCTCAAATCCGCCTCCAGAGGATAGGATTTGGAATGTTTATGGGACTGTGAGGGGAGACAGGTCAATTCCTCAACTCAGCATCTACAGGGTCCTTGGCTTAAGTGACAGAAAAGAATTTCAGCAAGTACCAGTCAGAAACATAGACAGAAGTTTATTTAGAAAAGTAAGAAATACACATTTAAGGGAGAATATGGGCCACCTCTGAGCGAGAAAGGCATGCTTTGGGAGTGCAGAACTCTTCTTTTAATTAATTAATTTTTTTTAGCATGGATTTTTATACATTTCTTGGGTACAACAGGGTTAATTACACATTTTTGTTGGGTACAAGCTAGTACAGGTAAAGACTTGGGAAACTTGAGAGGTGTGTGTGTAGTGGGGTTGAGCCTATGGATTGGAATCCTTTGATCATGGAGCACAGGGCAAGTGGTGGAGGAGGTCTGGTTCTTGGAATCTTCAGGCCAGCGTTATCTAGTTGATGGATAGCACTCAGACTGCCCCCATAGCACTGGGCCTTGAACATCTTTCACTGGACATATAGTGGTCTAAGATTTATTGGACAGATCTTCTGGGTAAAGATGAGGATCATTATGAAGTTGTTAGATTCAAAGCTACAGTCTCCCTTTTCTTCCCTGTTTGTCTCCTTTCTGTCTATTATTTTTATTTTCCCTATCCTACCTCAGGATGAAGAAGTAAGGGGATTTAAGGCACAGGGAAAGGTGATTGGAGATGAAGTAATCAGTTGTCTGCACATGTGTCTTCAAACTTTGTGATTCAGTAAGGTGCAGTGGCACAAGCCTGTAATCCAGTATTTGGGAGTCTTGAGACCACAGGTTCAAGGACAGCCTCAGAAACTTAAGGAGACTCTCAGCAACTTAGCAAGACTCTGTTTTAAAATAAAAATAATATTGGGCAGGGGAGTGTAGCTCAGAGGTAAATGCCCCTGGTTCAAACCCATGTACAGAAAAACAAACAACAACAACAACAACAAAAAAACACTTCATGACTCTTCATGAGACACAAGTTCAGAAAATCGCAATGTTAGCAAGACTGAGGCTGGAGTTGGAGCCCAGGTCTAAGTGAAGAGTCAATGCTTTTGACAAAAATGGCCTTCAAGTTCCTGAGAAGTAACCTAGGCAACCGTTATCAGCATGACCCACACATCAGAGGCATTATCTACAACCAAGCTAGTGGGAGACTAATAACATATTTCTCAGCTGCATGACCTCCAAAATTAGCGATTTTTAAAAGTCAACAAAAAGCAACTAACTAAAAGCAAGGGAAGTAAAAGGATTCACTTAGATTTTCCCTCCATTTCAAGCTATCTACATATCTTAGGCTATGGCCCAAGTTTCTTGCTGTCTTCAATCCACAAATAAATTAGATTTAACTTGAATTAAATGCATCCCTGCCCCTCCAATCAGTCTTCCTACTCTGTCCAAACATGACATTTTGTCCTGTTCCCTTATCTGTACTTTGTCTCTGCTCTGCACTTTGGCATTATGGATATATCTGGACGTTAGAAATTTCAGCTATTAATCTGTAAGAGTAGATCATTCTGCTCCTATAGAAATTATTCCTCAGCTCCTCTTTGCACCTATACCTTAAAACACACACAAACAATAGGTGATATCTACATGCTAGCATACCTCAATTTTTTCCCTGGTGGTGGTCTTCATTATTTTTTTTTCCTCCAAAGCCTTGGATTTGATCCAATGGGTCTCCCAGATTCACTGATGGAAAGCCGAGAGTCCTACTTAAAACCCGTTTCTTTTTTTCTTTTTCTTTTGGTACTGAGGATTGAACCCAGGGGCATGCTACCTCTAAGCTACACTCCCAGTCCTATTTCATTTTTATTTTGAAACAGAGTCTCGCTAGGTTACTGAGAATCTCATTACTTGCTGAGGCTGTCCTTAAACCTGTGATCTTCCTGTCTCAGCCTCCCAAGTACTGGGATTACAAGCATGCACTACCATACCTGGCTTCAAAACCCCTTTCATTTGCAGATATTCCCCATAGAAGAATAAACACTATTTGAATTTCTGCAGGAATTATGGAGCTATACTGGGCAGAGATAACCATTCAGAGATTCTTCATATAATGGTATTCATCCAGTCCCATTGAACAAGTGTTTGTTGATCTTCTCTACTGTATCAAGTACTGTATTAGATGATTAATATAGTAGTGAATGAGCTAGTTAAAAGTACCTGACTTTAGCCAGGCGTGGTGGCGCACACTTGTAATCCCAGTACTTGGGAGGCTGAGACCGGAGGATCCAGGTTCACAGCCAGCCTCAGTTACTTAGTGAGGCCCTCCGCAACTTGGTGAGACCCGGTTTCAAAATAAAGAATAAAAAATAGGACTGGGGGTGTAGCTTGGAGGTAGAATGCCCCTGGGTTCAATCCCCAGTACCACAAAAAAAAAGTACCTGATTTTAGTCTGGCATGGTGGCACACACCTGTAATCCCGGCACTTGAGAAGCTGAGCCCAGAGGATCGAAGGTTTGTGGCCAGTGTGGGCTAACTTAGTGAGACTCTATTTGAAAATAATTTAAAAAGTAGGCTGAGAGTATAGCTCAGAGGTGGTACTGAGTTCAATCCCCAGTACCACGACCAAAAAAATTACCTGATTTTATATAGCTTATATTTGAATTGAGGAAAATAAATAAAATGTGTAATATTTTCATGGTAATACACACTAACAAGAAAAATAAGGCATGAAAAGCTCTGTCTGGGGAATCTCTGGGGGTTACAATGAACTTTCAGAGCTGGCCTCACTGTGTAAGTGACATTTGAGTGAATTTTTGAGGCAGGTAAGGTAGGAAGTCATTTTAATAGCAGGTAGGGTGATAATGGTCGATATTTCAGGTCGAAGAAAGAACAACTGTAATTTTTCTGAAGATCAATTCTGCCTGGTAGTTCTACTAACAACAAGAAAATTAGCACAGATGAAGTAATATGAATGAAGAGGAAGAGAAGAGGAGATAAGGCCAGATGTCTTGGTGGTGTTCAAACCATGGGAAGCTGTGCAGATTACTGTAAAGACCTTAGATTTGACTCTGAATAAGGTAGAAAATTATTGAAGCATTTTGTTCTTTTTTTATTGGGAATTGAACCCAGGGGCACTTTACCTCTCATCTATACTCCTAGCCCATTTTTTTTTTTGAAACAGGGTCTCACTAAATTGCCGAGGCTGGCCTTGAACCTGTGATCCTCCTGTCTCAGTCTTCCAAGTACTAGGATCACAGGTGGGCACTACTGTACTCTGCTATTGAAGGGTTTAAGATAGAAGGGTTACACTATATAACATAGTTGTGTGTTTATGTTTTGGTACTGGGGATTGAACCCAAGGGTGTTCCATCTCTAAGCTATACCTCAGCCCTTTTTATTTTTTAATTTTTGAAACTGGGTCTCTCTAAGCTGTTGAGGGCCTTGATAAATTGCTGAGGCTGCTCCTTGAACCTATGATCCTCCTGTCTCAGCCTTCCAAGTACTGGGATTAGAGGTGTGTGATGCCACACCAGGCTCTATGTAACATGTTTTAATGGGATCACTCTGGTTGCTGTACTGAGAAGGACTGAAGAGAGGGAAAGATGAAGCCAGTTGACAAGCAGCTGTGAAAATCTAGCAAATAGATCACAGTATTTTAGATGAGAATTTAGATGAGAATGTTAGTTGTGGCCATGGTGAAATATGGTCACATTCTGGATATATTTAGAAATGTAAACCCCTCTTATTTGCTTATGGATTAGCTATGAAGGATGACTGCAAGGTTTGGGGCTTGAGCAAATAGGATAGGTTTGCAATTAACTGGAGTGTGAAAGCCTGGGAACTGTGGATTTGGTTGTAGCAGAATTGGGAGTTAGTGTTTTTCACATATTGTTTGTGGTATACTATCTTTCATCAAAAATTTTTTGAAGAAAAATTCACAAAATATACAATTAACTTTTTTGTGTGTGGTACTGAGGATTGAACCCAGGGGCATTCTACCTCCAAGCTACACCCTCAGCTCTATTTTTTACTCTTTATTTTGAAACCAGGTCTCACTAAGTTTCGGAGTGCCTCACTAGGTAGCCAAAGCTGGCCTTGAACCCAGATCCACCGGTCTCAACCTCCCAAATGCTGGGATTACAAGCTTGCACCACCACGCCCGGCTACAATTAACCATTTTAAAGTCTACAATACACAGGCATTTAGAATATTCACAGTATTGTGCAACCAGCATTTTGACTTAGTTCCAAAACATTTTTATCATGCTGAAAGGAAACCCTGTACCCATTCAAAAATTGCTCCCCATTCTCCATTCCCCCAGGCCCTGGCAAACCCTAATCTGCTTTCTGACTTTATGGATTTATATATTCTGGATAATCCATAAAAATGGAATTGTACAATATGTGGCATTTGTGTCTGTGCATGTGTTTTTCAGGCTCATCTCTGTGGCATTACTTATTAGTACTGCATTTCTTATTTTAATATCACATTAGGGAACTTCTGCCTACCTCTCCTTTAGAACTGCTATTGTCTTGGGAGGCTTAGACAGGAGGATCATAGGTTTAAGGCCACCCTTAGCAACTTAATGAGATACTGTTTCAAAGTAAAAAATAAAATAGGGTTGGGGTGTAGCTCGGACATAGAATGCCCCTGGGTTTAATACACACACACACACACACACACACACACACACACACACACACACTTTAATGGGGCATTCTATGTCTGAGCTACACCCAAACCCTATTTTATTTTTTCCCATACATGTTAGTGAGATTGGTAGTGATATCCTCACATATGGACATTATTTGAATTATTTTCTTCATCAGTTCTCCTTTTCTCCCCTCCCTACTTCTCTCCCCCAAACCTTTCACTATTCTACTGGTCTCTCTCCTCTGAAGTCCTTTTTGTTTCCCATTTTCTCTCTAGCCTCCACATAGGAGAGAAAACATATGACCCTTAATTTTCTGAGACTGGCTGATTTCTGCATAATAATCTTCCGTTCCATCCATTTTCCTGCAAATGACATAATTTTGTTCTTTTTATGTCTGAGTAAAATTCAATCCTGTGTTTATACTACATTTTCTTTATACATTTATCTGTTGACGGACACCTAGATTGGTTCCATAATTTGCCTATTGTGAATTGTGCTGCTGTAAACACAGATATGCATGTATCATGGCATATTTCAAAATGGTTCTTTATGTTCTCCTCTTACTAAAAGCAGAAGTGGAATTTTTCCAATATTCACTGTGAGAACATGGTTGAGCTCTTGGACATAAATCTCACAAAATTGTGATGGGCTTCTATCACTGTGTCCTCCTGGAGTTTTTAGTTTAAGGTTTGTCAATACACAAAGGAGCCAAAAGTATACACTAGAAAAAAGACAGCCTCTTTAACAAATGGTGTTGGCAAAACTGGTTAACCATATGCAGGAAACTGGAAATAAACCCCACTTTCTCACCCTGCACAAGAGTCAACTCAAGGTGGATCAAGGACCTGGAAGTCAGACCAGAGACCTTGCAGCTACTTGAAGAGGGCATAGGACCAACACTTGAACATATAGGCACAGGTAAAAACTTTCTCA
>PVLC010032945.1:6993-17954 GCA_004027655.1 Graphiurus murinus | reverse complement strand
GTGAGTTTAACGTAAACATGAACAAAGGTTGAGATAATTTCATCATAAATAATTAGAAAATAAAACTTAGGTGATCAATACAACTACATTGCATATTCATCCATTAAGCTTATACATGAAATGTAGACAAATCTCCTTAGCCATGGATATAATTAAGTGCCTTGTCAATTTCTTCATTAATTATTTAGTGTTGATTAAAATTTTAGTACTTTCTTCCAGAATTGGTCATTGATTAGCATTATTCAATGATGCCTTTGGAAGAAAATTGTCCTTCAATAGATACGGTTGCCCTATTGTTTAAAATTTAATATTTGGTTGAAATGGTAAAATGAACATCATATAATTTTTATTCTGTATCTAGTTAACTGATCTGAAGTGAAACCCTTTTTTCTTGGGCTTTCAATCATATTTAGAAAATATTTTTAGAATTATTTGTTTTATATGATTAACATAAATTTTGTACTAAAATGATGTTTTTAAACTTTCCTCTCCCCCCTCCCCAAATCCTAAATGATGATAAGTATTCTGTGAAAAATGGATTTGTATTTATAAATTTGGGAGATGTCATGTCATAAATTTCTCCAACTGAGGCTCCTTCTGCAAATTAGCATGTTAAAGTTTCCAAAGTTTAAGAAAATGAATCCTCTGTTATTTATTAATATAATTCTTGAAGTTTATTGAAGCATATGATCAATTTTTCCCTTGATTTTTAGGAGAACGACTTGGTAAAGGCTGACTCAGAACAGAATCAAGTTCCCTAAGGCCACACAACTCCTTTAAGTCAGATTTAAAAATACCTGCAAGAATTTTCTGACTCCTACAATATTTTGACAGAGAGAGAGAGAGAGAGAGAGAGAGAGAGAGAGAGAGAGAGAGAGAGAGAGAATGTGTATGTTTTACTGGGATTGAAGCCAGAGACAATCTACTTCTGAATTACACTCCTAGCCCTATTTATTTATTTATTTATTTATTTATTTATTTATTTATTTATTTATTTATTATTTTGAAATAGATTCTCTCTAAGTTACTGCTCTCTGGACTTGAACCTGTGATCCTCCTTCTTCAATTCCCAAGTACTGGGTTTACAAGTGTGCACCACTACACCTGGCTTGACAAAGACATTTTAGAATACATATAGAGATTTCTTTTTTCTTCTATCTTGGTGAATATGAAAAAAAATACCTTAATCATGCTACAGTTCCTCGGAAGCATGAAAATTGATAATATTCACTCATTTGCCTATTTTTATTAATCAGAATTTTTATGAGTGCTAAAGAAGAAATTTCCATAAACTTAGTGTTTTCAAGGGATGTAAGTTGTGAAGTAGTGAAGCAAATAAACGATAACCCATAAATTTCAAATATAATCAGATTTGTGCAGGAAAAATTTCAATAGTACAGTAAAATTTAAAAGTGAAAGCATGCACCCACTTCACCCTCTACTTCTTGAGGGAGGTTATGCAAATCACCCAAGGCACAGTTGGATTCAAATAGACTCCAGTGCTCTCTGAAGAGACTGCCTTATTTGAGGTAACAACTGTCTTCCCAAATCTAGGAAGGGCATGCAACAATTACAGGCCACCATTTCTCCAGGTGCTTAGCCTCTGACCTAGAAGTGAGGAAACTAGAACTTTTTCAGCCATTCTCCAGTCCATCAGTCTTTACTTTTACCTCCGTTTTGTATATTGTTTGATCTCATCTATCTATCTACCTTTCTTTTTTTAAGATTAAATTTTTATACTTTTATTGGTGCATTATAGTCTCACATCATAATGTAGTTCTTTACTTTTACCTCCGTTTTGTATATTGTTTGATTTCATCTATCTATCTACCTTTCTTTTTTTAAGATTAAATTTTTATACTTTTATTGGTGCATTATAGTCTCACATCATAATGTAGTTCATAGAGATGTGACATACATGCACACAGCACTTGAGCTTCCCTCAACTCCCTCCCCACTCCCCGCCTTCCCCATACATGATTTTGAAACTGGCATGGTCTCTGCAATTTTTTTTTTTTGGTAGTACTGGGGATTGTACTCAGGAGCATTCTACTTCTGAGCTACAACTCCAGCCTTTTTATTTTTTTGTTTTAAAACAAGTTCTTGCTAGGTTGCTGAGACTCTTTTGCTACATAGATGAGGCTGTCTTTAAACCTGTGAGCCCTCTCAGCCTCCCTAGTACTGGGATTAGAGGCATGCACCACCAAGCCTGAATGCAAAATGCTTTCTGACCCAGTGTTAGAAGACATTTGAATGCTCCACTCCTAGCTCCTAGGTAGACAAGACACCAAGTAAACCTTTTATTTTGCTCCCTATAGAAATAAATTCTCAAATATTTTATATAAATACCAAAATATCAAAGAGTGAAATCAGTGGATCACATGGTAAGAGTATGTTTATTTTATAAGAAGCTGCCAAACTGTCTTCGAACCTGGCAGCCTCATTTTGTATTCTCACCAGAAATGAATGAGAGTGCCTACTATTCCACATCCTTACCAGGCTATGTGATTCCATATGTCACATTCATGAAAATATTAAATTATGGAGACAGTAAAAAGATTAGTGATTGCCAGGGATTAGTGGGGCAGATGGGATGAATAGGTGGAGTACAGAGGTTTATTAGACAGCAAAAATACATTGGAGAAAACTTTTAATAATTCTCATCAAATAATAATATATTATCTAGATGTAAAAAATTTAAAAGTTGAGAGAAGTAGATCAGGCATAGAGAAAAGTATACCCTAACTTTTAGAAGTTCAAAACTTTAATGTCTATGTCAGAAGCACATGGATTCCTGCTGGAGAAGGGCCCCAGATAGGAACCAAGTCTCAGAAAGCTGAGGCGCTTAGATTTATTTTATAGGTGATGGAGATCAATGTTTTGATCCAAGTAAAGAGTTGGGGAGTGATACAAACAAGTTTACACTTTCAAATTAAGAAAAGCAAACAATTACTAGCAGCTATTATAAAAGAAATTGAAATTGGCAGAGAAAGAGGAGGTTAGGGAATTAAAAAAAAAAGATTTCTGAAATGGTCCAGATGAGAAAGATTAGGAACTGAGGCAGTAATGAAAATAGGCAAGCTGATGAAAACAAGCTGAGCTTTTGATGACTGTGGCAACCTTGACATTGTTGAGCAGGTTGCATGTATAGAGATACAAACATTATATGAGAGAGTACAAAATGAAGTTCAAAACTAGAAATAAATAATTAAGCATTTTCCATATCATACAGAGTAATCGGCATCATTTCAATAATAAATGATGTTCCTCTGGGAGAACATTACAGAAAGACAGAAAGGAAACCAGCACAAAACCCTTGGAATTACTAATTAATTGTGCTGGGTAAGGAAATGATGCCCCATGAAATGGAGCAATGAGAGACAAAAGAAGGAAGGCAGGGAATGGAAGTGTTGCAAAGCTAAGAATGAGGTCACAGTGAGCACAACAGCATTCCAGGAGAAATAAAAAAGTAAGAAGATGGGAAATATTTGGCTAGACAGTTGCAGTATCAATCACATCATGTGTCATTATTTTATGCTTTTGCAATTATGATCTAAATGGATAAATATAATTAATAATTAAAACTTGACATAATACCTCAGTAAATGTCCACCAGAAGCCTACATTCCAAAAATCAATGACAAGCTGGGCGTGGTGGCGAACGCCTGTAATCGCAGTATTTGGAAGGCTGAGACAGGAGAACTGCAGGTTTGAGGACAGTGTCAACAAGCAGTGAGACTCTCATCAACTTAGCAAGATGCTGTTTCAAAATAAAAATTAAAAATAGCGCTGAGGGTATAGCTCGGAGGTAGAAAGCTCCTGGGTTCTATCCCTAGTACCACATACATACACAATAAAAGAAAATCAATGACTATGCTGGATATGATGGTGAAAACCTGTAATCTCAGTACTTGGGAGGGTGAGAGGGGAGGATTGTAGGTTTAAAGCCAGCCTCAGCAACTTAATGAGGCCCTCAGCAACTTAGCAAAACACTCATTCAAAACACAAAATAAAATGGGGCTGGGGGTATATAGCTCAGAGGTAGAACACCCCTGGGTTCAATTCCCAGTAACCCTCCTGAATAAATAAATAAAATTTAAAAAATGACCAGAGGAAATATCAATTACTAGATGACTATAAATATTCTATTTGAATACCACAAGTCTTATGATTTCTTTTTAAATATGTTAGGACAAGTGCACACTTGTATTTTCTACCTAGTTTAATCAAAAAAGGTAAAATCTCCCAAAGGAGATGTTTAGAATTAACAAGACCAACTAATTAAATTTAATTAGGTCAACCTGAATGAGATCATTAGCATAATTAATTTTAATTTTGAAATATCCCAAAGGGAGTCAGTGCTTGTTTACCAGTGAAGAGAACTTCAGGTGAAGAAAGGAAATAAAGGAGGAAAGAAAATAAGTGTTAATTTTAGAAAAGTGATGCAAAGTAATTTGACATGAAATTTCATATATAAGCAGGACTTTTGCAAAAATGTCTAAGTACCCATGTGAACATATTTGGATAATCTTTTTCCCCAAATTCTGTCCTGTTTTAGGTTGATAGTTGTATTTGTTTTCTATTTAAGAGCTATATGAGAATTGTACTTTGTTAATTGTATTGGGATAACAAATAAACATGTAATTTGTACTATATTTATTGGATTCAAGGGCTTTAATTCACAGCAGCTTAGTTAATTTTGCAAAAGTATTCAACTCATTTGACTCAGAAACTACAATAAGCAGCCACACTATATTGAGGAGCTCAGTATTTTTTTTAGCTGTGTTCAAGAGTAAGACAACCATTTTTTCACATATTAACATTCTTGATGTTAGGATGAATTTATAAATACAAGTGATAGTGTTTTTTCTGAAGTAAAATACTGGTGGTTTAGAATATTGATAGTATCTTAGATCAGAGAAAAGGTTGCAGATATTCCCTGTTCTGAGTTTAATATTCCTGAGTATAAAATAATTGTAGTCTGATTTATTCTAATAACTTTTTGTTTTCAAAAAGCTCCACAAAACTAAAATATAATAAAATAGGTAAAAATCATCAATGATTTAAAATATATATCTACATATTGATGATTGCAGTGAAGAAAATGATAATTGTTATCCTAAAATCTTTCTATGAACCCTTTCCCTTCTAGATGTAACATCCTGACTTTTATGACTTTCTTGTTTTTTTTGTAATATACTTTTACTTTCTTGAATTTAAATTTCATCACCCTATACATTCTCTAGAAAATATAGTTTAGTTTTACTTAAATTCTAAAAAGTGATACTTAGCATTGTGTTTACTTCTTATTCTTAGCATTGTGTCTGTGAGGTTAAATTGTGTCTTTGAGTATACAATGCAACAATCTTCTGAGAATAAGTTGTCATTCTGATGGCCCATCAGTTCCAATGCCATAGTATATATTTCTACAAGGACTTTTTCCAACTTCACCAGAATACACACAACACAAACATGAGTATAACATTTATACATTACTAACATCCTCTGAGGTAATTAATTTTTTGCCAATTATACAGCAAAATAATCTAATTTAGAATTATACATTATGATTGGTTATCAGATATTTAGAATTTTTCAGTTGGAAGGCTTCTCTGTTTCTTCATGGTTAGTTTCAGGTATAGACCTAAAAATCTCCATAAATGATGCTCTGTTCTTCTCATTGTGTCTACTAAGTGGAACACAATTTGATTCTCTTTCATTTTTTATTATATTTGTTTTGGTTTCTTGAAAAAATTGTGTATGTCAGTTTTCTCTATTAAAAACTTACCCCTTATCATTTTCTTTTAAATTAATAACTTGTAGGGAGATATTTTCAAATATGTAATTAACATGTTCTTCATGAAACTTTCTATGTATCCATTAATATAGTTATGTCAGTATAGATTCATTGGTACCTCAGTAAAGACTGCCTATGAGGCCCATAGATGCCCATATTTTTAAAGAAACTCCTAAAAATGTGGTGGAACAGTAATCTCAGAGAAATATTAATATCTGAAGCCATCTATAGCTTAAACCTATTTTGAAAGTAGTTATAGAGGTCTCTGATAATGTACCATTTCTATTTTAAAAATCATGTTAAGTCAGATTGTAACTAACCTTAGTTCCTTTAATCTCTGTAGACTTTGTTTGCTGGATTTAAAGGGTAAAAAGAACTAACCCATACAATTCAGCTTGATAAATATATATTGAGTCATGACTTTTTGACAATTATGATATCAAATACTGGTACTTCAGATTTGAATGTGGTAGATTCTAATCCTGCATTCTGATGTTATATAATGGCAGTGTTTTTAAAAGCATGGGAAATAGATTAGTTATTCTTTCAAATTATTCAGGAGTTTGTGTTTTGAGCTTTCTGTTAAAGGATGAGTTAGTGTTTGCTCATGCAAAGAAGAAAATTGAGTCATAGAATTCTACCTTAACATCTCTCATAAATTTGCTTTTATCCTTCTTAGTCCAGGTACTTGTTCTTTATCATTTAGAATATTACTATACTAATATAAATCACAACTCATTCTTTGGTTCTATGCATCTCCAATTTAGTATCCATCCTGTTGCAAAGTTTTACAATCTGCAGTTAGCAGAGAGAGGTATTTGTTATAACAGGTCACATCCCTTATGAGATCATCAATCACTCGCATTGTGGAGTTTGTCCTAAACTACTTCCAGTTGTATAGCAACGAATTATGATTCTCATTTGAGCTTTAACTCAATGACTTTTAGGAGACAGTTCTCCTAGACTCTTAAAAATGATTGATATAAATTTTATATTTTCAAAGTTATTCCCATCTTAAGTTTCATTCAAGGGTATTTTAATAGGTGTTTGGAAAAGGGCAGATCAAACAAAATTAGATATTGATGTCATCTTTTTTTTTTTTCTTTGTACTGGGAGTTGAACCCAGGGGCATTCATCATCTAAATTATACCCCCAGCAGGTTTTTTTTTTTTTTCTATAATTTGAAACTGGGTTTCACATGGTTGCTGAAGGTCTCACTAAGTTGCTGAGGCTGGCCTTGAACCTGTGATCCTTCTGTCTCACCCTCTCAAGTACTGGGATTAAAGGTGTGTGCCACCCCATCTGGCTGCAATGCCATTTTAAGGCAAAATTATAAAAATTTCCCAATAATTCTTATTGTATGTTCAAGAATTTCTCTTATTAATTATGTTTATTGATGTAGGATTCTTAAGATGATTTGGCAAATTTAAGAGAAGAAAGAAAATAAGAGAAGAAATAAGGAAAAATATTTGAAGAAAACAAAATGGGAGAGAAAATGGCAACAGAGTAACTAGCATTTCTACCCGCAGCTTTCCCCAAGAGATTTATTATCAATATGAATCTAAGAATAAAAATATGATGGAAATAGGCCATCACAGAAATGAGTAATTTATTCCAGATATTGTACATTTTTTGAGGAAACTGGCCCAAATCCAATTCCACCTTTGTTGCTACTGATGGATCTTTTATTAAATTCATACATCTTCTAAATAATCTACCTCAAAATACTTTCTAACTCATGATTGATCCCGTTCAAGTGGTTCCCTCTTGGTTCTTCACAGCACCAGTGCACATGCTGTGTCCCTGAATCCTTGTGTAAAATACACAGGAGACTAGCACACTTGACATAGATACCTAAACCATAAATCACCCAAAGAGGCAAGGTGAAGTCATTTTGAATCTTGCTCACTTCTCCACAAAGCAGAAGAAATGAAAGTTTATGACCACTGATGACAAAACTTATGTGATTAGCAAGTAATTTGCCTCAATAAAAATATGATTTATTTTATATCAGCTTTTAATTTAGAGGACTATGATACAATTGAATGCATGGGTGTCTCTTAAAGGCAAATAAATTAATACCAATATTCAAAGTTCTTGGTTAGGACTAACGTATGAGTTGGTCTCTCCTCAGGGAAGATTTAGATTACTATACCTGCCAAAGGACGGCAATGAAGTTTTTGAATCCATGATTATTTATAAGCACTTACAGCTTTTTCTTAAACTGAGTTAGTTTCCATGGAAACACGAATTATCTGTTGAAGTCTGACCTTTCCTTTGCATAGTTTAGATTTGACAGCTATGTGAACACTGTTTTAGAAAGCACATGTAAACCAGAAAAACTTGCAAAAGATATACAAAGTAGAAAAGTAATTGAAAATGCTAAGCTTAAAAAATGCAATTAAGGTCATGCATTCTTTAATGTAACTTAATTTCTTCAAGAGCATGGCCAGTGCTATAAGGGTAGAGAGTAAAAGCTTAAACAAGCTAGAAAGTTATTTTAGTATTATTGCAGATAAAATTAGTTAGATAAATAAATGTTAGAAGTAAAAAAATTGCTTGTATCAAGAAACATGTCTCAGCATACAAGAACCCAATTATAGTAATCTAAATTTATAAGCAAATATGGGCAATGTACTTCACATACATTATATAACCATAAGCAGAGACTATTTCTATTTTTCAGTTGCAAAAGGATCCAGCAAGTTAAATAACTTCCCAATGTCACACATGTAGTATTTAAAGTCAAAGTTGAAGATACTATGTCAAGTTCATTTAATTACAACCTTTTAAATTATGAATAAACAACAATAGAATTGGTAGAAAAAATGTTAACTAAAATCTTGGGGATTGCCTTTTAAATGTAGTTAATTATTGTAAAATTTGGCTTTTAAAGGGCTATATTTTTTTTACTACCTTTAAAAGGTTATTTTTTAAAAAATGTTTTTGTTAGTTTTCATATTTGTGAGAGCAATCAATGACTACCACTTCAGTAATGTGGCAGTAAATGAGAGAAAATGGTTTATTATAGCCCGATGGAGTAGAATTGAGCCAGAGAAAATCTGAGAAAGCAGATAATTATAGTAATTGTCATTAGAGCTTCATGTTCAATAAATGCTACCAACCATCAAGTGTAGTTGATGGAAAATTATACAGTTATTTTAGAAAAAGATATTTAATTATATTTACTAAATTTCAAAGTAGTAATAACAGAAAACAACAACCATTCATACATGAAGAAAATGTTTCATGAGGAAAAGAAAGTATATGTTAAATGGACACCTCAACACAAGGACAGAGAAATAAAAGAAAAAAAAGTCTATAGTGAATTAAGTGTAAAATAAATTATTTTCTAATAGTTTGACAGAATGACTTTAAAGAATCTCAAAGAATAACAAAAACATAATTTTATTTCTTTGCATATATAATTTTTCTGTGGTTTTGGGTGTTGAACCCAGGGGCATTCTACCTCTGAGTTATTTCCCTATCTTTATTTTATTTTGAAACAGTCTTGCTAAGTTGTGGAGCCTGGGCTTGAACCTGCGATCCTTCTGTTTCATCCTCCCCAGTACTGGGATTACAGGCATGTACCACTGCACCAGGCTTCTTTTCATAAACAATTTTAAGGTCCTAGGCATATTAACTATGAAACCTCTTCAATTTAATAATTCAACTCCTTAAAGACTTTTAGTTTTTCATTTCATGATAAAATTTAGACTCCATTTTGATTTCCTTTCCTTCTAAATCTATTTCTGATTTTATTACTTAAATATGTATGTTATATATATATATTATACATACAAATACATATAACTATATAAATATAGTATATATAAATTTTATATGTAAGTATATACATATATAAATGTTATACATATAAATATATCTTCTTTTGCAAGGCTGGAAAATATTTAAAATAAAATAACCATATTTCTGCAGTTATACAAAATATATTGATATTTTCCCTGAGATGAATAAAGCTTAAATTTTTAAAAGTTGAGTTTCTATTTCTCTTCTCTTAAATTTGATAACTTAGCATCTGAAGGAAGTAGATTATATTGTTATAGAGTTGAAAACAACTATCAAAGAAAGGGTACAAGCTAATGGGTTATTTTAGTAAGAACTTGGTTGAAATGCATGATAAGTCTAAGGAAAATGGGGAAAAAAATCTGTAGTCAGTCTCAGATATATTTATGTCAGCCTATTCTGGCTCAGATAAATATGGAGTGGGTGGCAGGAAATTACTTTACCAAAATATTTTAATAAGGAATGGAAGGAAAATTCCATTAGCACACTTAGCATTTACAGATTATATTTCATAATTTTAAAACCGCCTTAGAAAGGAAAGGAACCAGAACTGTTGGAGAAATATGATTTCAAAATTGAGGTGTGGGATGTAAAAATATGAACATAAAACGTGTGCGCACGTGCGTGTGTGTGTGTGTGTGTGTGTGTGTGTGTGTTGGAAGTATTAGGAAGATATATCAAAAACATACAGGAGCCAGCTCTAGCAAATCTCTGGCCAAAGCAGGGAAATTTTGACAACCAAATAGGCTTCACAGAAAAGATGTAACTTGCACTGGACAGGGGGGCAGGATGAGGGGATATTTCAAATAAATTGCTCTTAAATTGAGGTGCTCAGTGCTGTCTTTGCTGCCTTGAATTACTTTTGCAGTTCTGGACCAGTCATTCTGAGGTAAATTCCTTCATTTCTTTATTTTTTAAATATACTTTTATTGGTGCATTGCAATTACACATCATAGTGAGGTTCAATGTGATACACACATACATGCACACAGCACTTGGCAGGATTTCCTCCAGATCCCACTGTCCCCCCAACATGTTAGTGATTAGTAATGTCACCTTCACATATGGACATCACATTATTTGAACTGTTTCCTTCACTAAAACTTTAATCATTTAAAGTCTTTGGAACTTTTTTTTTTTTTTTTTTTTTTTTTTTTTTTTTTTTTTTTTTTTTTTTTTTTTTTTTTTTTTTTTTTTTTTTTTTTTTTTTTTTTTTTTTTTTTTTTTTTTTTTTTTTTTTTTTTTTTTTTTTTTGCGGTACTGGGGATTGAACTCAGGGGCATTCTACCTCCGAGATATACCCTCAGCCCTATTTTTTATTCTTTATTTTGAAACCGAGTCTCACTAAGTTGCGGAG
>PVLC010032944.1:0-17853 GCA_004027655.1 Graphiurus murinus | reverse complement strand
TTTCAGTTTCATGTAATCCCATGCACTGATCCTCCTTTGAGCTGCCTGTGCTTTTGGGGTCCTGTTGAGAAAGTTTTTACCTGTGCCTATGTGTTCAAGTGTTGGTCCTATGCCCTCTTCAAGTATCTGCAAGGTCTCTGGTCTGACATCCAGGTCCTTGATCCACCTTGAGTTGACTCTTGTGCAGGGTGAGAAAGTGAGGTTTATTTCCAGTTTCCTGCATATGGTTAACCAGTTTTGCCAACACCATTTGTTAAAGAGACTATCCTTTTTCCAGCGTATATTTTTGGCTCCTTTGTCAAAAATCAGTTGACTGAAAGTCTGTGGGTCTGTTTCTGAGTCTTCTATTCTGCTCCATTGGTCTATGTATCTATTTTTGTGCCAATACCATGCTGGTTTTATTACTGTGGCTTTGTAGTAGAGTTTAAAGTCAGGTATTGTGATGCCTCCTGCATGATTTTTATTGCTAAGAACTACTAAAAGTACCTGTATATTCTTGATATTTTAAAAGATAAATTATGAGAAGTGACTCTAGATTTTCATACATTTAACTTTAAACAATACTAATTTTCTCCTGTTTGATACCCTTAGTCACCTACTACAAGCTAAATTTTGGATTTCCCCATTCATCAACTGGCAAATTTTTCAAGCTCTTCAAGTACTTAGCAATATCCCCATTAAGATTTATTTGGTTTACTATTTATTGGTGCCCAGCAGCCCTCAGAAAGGGCTCAATACAGAGCCAAAAATAACTTGAAACCCCAAGGTATTTGTAGTCCCGTTTCCCCTCAGAGCCTCTTCTTCTGCGATCTTGAACAGTAGTGCCTCTCCACATCTTTGTCCAAAAATTCTAGATATTTTCCAAATTCTAGCTTATTTTTGTAGGAGAGTTTGTCTCTGTAAAAGGAAATATTATAAGCAATGTAAATATTTTATGGCATTTATCCTAATTTGGGGGGGTACTGGGCATTGAACCCAGGGGTGTGCTACCTCTACCTCTGATCTATACCTCCCCCTCTTCGTGTTTTGGAAACAGGATCTCACTACATTGCTGAGGATCTCACTATTTGCTGAGGCTGACCTTGAACCTGCAATCGTCCTGTCTCAGCCTCTCAAGTACTGGGATTATAGGCATGCACCACCATGCCCATCCTATCCTAATAATTTTAATAAAATGAAAGAAAATTAAAAATGAAGACTGATGTGGGAGGTAGAAAGTGGAAATTATTAGATATAGTCAAAGTAGCAAATTTTTGCCTCATATTTTAGTTATATGATGAAAACAAAAAATTAAGACATGCATTGTAAAATGCATAAAATGCATTGTAAAAGACAGAACCTAAAATCTGAACGGCAGTTAGGGATAGTGTCATTATTTTAACTGTTAGCTAGTAGAAATGTCCTCTTGAAACTGTTTCTTAACATGTGACCTGTGGCCTCTCTGCTCAGGATAGCTAGGGTGTTTTTCACTAGTGTAAATTCCTCTGCCTCAGACAGACAGAGTTGGAACCAGGAATGATATGTAAACAAATTCCTCAGAAGAATCTTAGCCACTTCAAAATCTGAGAACTGCCCTTAAAACTTATTCTGGGCCTGGTCAACCTTCAAAGGTTTGGCAATTGAGTAGTTTTTCAGAAACCTATAAGAGGTCAAGGAACGTCTATAGTACAAATACACATGCAAATCCAGAATCCTGGAGAGCCACGCCTCACCCCCCCCCACACACACACACACAAACACATAGGAACTGTGGTTCTTTGCAGAGGCGGCCACAGGAAACTGTCATTGGCCTTCAGTGGATTTCTTGCTGTTTGCTTGTTTGCTGTTGCTTTTGCCTTTTTTAATGAGAAGACTTGAAAATTAGGTGTGTGTGTTTGAGAAAATTGTTAATGTGTTTCAGCAACTGACTTAAGGAGGACTATTGTCATCTACCCTTGCCAACCGGGGAGGAGTGGAAATGGGGACTCCCTCCAAGGGTCGGCAGCGGGCAAGGTGCCCAGGCAGGTGTGGTCGTCAGCACCAGGGGCATCTTTACTCTGACATTTGGGGCAGCTAGCTGTCTTTGCTTGCTCTTCTGTGGATTGCTTCTTTCACATGTTCTGCTTCTTTAACTTTTAAGATATCAGTGTTTTTCCTGTATCTGTTCAGCAGTTCTGTGTCGTAACAGTAACTCTGCCTCACTGACCATAAATATTTTCCTAGTGTCTCTCTTCTCTATACATTTATCTGTGCTGTCTTGGAAATAAAGCAGTAAGTTTTAAAGTATATGTTGTCAGTATATTGATTTTTCAGTGTTATTTCTTTCATTGTTTTACAATTTGAAATCTGTTTTCTCCTTAGGGATAGAAGTTAATATTTACTGTATGTTCTTCTACTTATTATTTAAATTGTAAAATTTAGCTGGGCACAGTGGTGCACGCTTGTAATCCCAGTACTTGGGAGGCTGAGACAGCAGAGTTTCAGGTTCTAGGCCAGAGCCTGGTAATTTAGTGAGACCCCATTTCAAAATAAAAAGTAAAATAGGGCTGGGGATGTAGCTCAAAGGTGTAGCTCAAAAGTAGCTCAAAGGTAGAGCTCCTTAGTTCAATCCTCAGTACCACATGCATACAAAAAATTGTAAAATTTAACACGTTAGCTTAATAAAAATAATTTATTAATGCAAAGCAAATCTAAAATAGTATTAAGTATATAATGACTTAATTTAATTCAGATGAAATATATTTAGTTATATAGCATAAGGGGATAGTGTCCAATAGTGAATAGTGTTTCACCACTGATCTTTACATATATGCTAGACTATATATAGTTTAATGTATAGATCTCTATATGCATACATATATGACTTTCCCACTGTATTCAGTCCTTAATTAATGAAATCTGGGTCCCGACCCTACTACCTTTGGGGACTGTCAGTTTCCCTGATGATGGCAAGCAGTTGTGGTGACTTTTCTCCCGATTTCATGGTAATGAGCTCAGCCATTAGACCCTTCTCTCTCGTTTAGTCTAGAGTGGGCTGTTGGGTTATGCAAGTAGATGTTTATTAATTAGGACAGGGAGACGTCCCTTGTGGGTGACAGAGTATTCCAGATGTGTGCTGAGTGTGTTCTCTTTCTCACACTCACGCCAAGGGAGCCACATGTACTTAGGGTTAGGTCATAGCAGCGGGGTGAGGAGGGGGAAATTTATTCAATGCTCAGCTTCTGCGATTCAAAGTAGACCTTCATGTATTTTCCAAAACAGGACACTCTTGTTTTTTGGTACTGGGAATTGAAGCCAGGGGTATTCTATCTCTGAGTTATACTACCAGACCTTTATATTTTTTATTTTGAAACAGGGTCTTGCTAAGTTGCTGAGGGTCTGTCTAACTTGCTAAAGCTGTCCTGAAACCAGCCATCCTCCCGTCTCAGCCTCCCAAGTACTGGAATTACAGGCATGCTCCACTGCACCTGATTGCACATGAGGACACTACTAATTGTGAAAGGAGGCACTGCTAATGCTTGTGTTGGGACAACAGGCAGAACCAGAACTGTTTGCAGATACATTGGTAGACTTAGCCACAAACAATAAAGTTGGAATAATGCCTGAAAACCTAAGAGAAAGTTTTCTCTGGAAGACAAGGGAGTGTGAGGGAAAGCAGGGGTGTCAGGGACCCTGAGAACACAGACACTCAGCCCCTCCACAAGTCAAGCCCAGAGGACAGAGGGGCCTGTGCACATTCCCGGGACCTAGGACAGCAAGCAGCGTCCTGGAATGCTTCACATGGTCCAGGCATGGGAGGCTCCACAGCCTCCCTGGGGCCATGCCTGCGCCCCTGGGTGACGTGGGACACGGGTGAACAGTGAGGAGGGGGGGAGGGCGTGGAGAGCAAAGCCCCACGTTGTGGACCAGGAAGAAGAGGTAGTGGATGCTAGTGGAGACAGACACTAGTGTCAGGCAAGGACATTCAGAGGAGAGTAACAGTCGGGGTCCACAGAGCAAGGTTGTGTATGTCTATATCACACTTGGTATTTGTAAAATAATCCTGACAAAGTTATAGAGGAGGTGTGGGGCGGCCAGAGCAAGGCATTTCCCACCACCCACTTGCCCCGACAGGAAACCTTCAACCTACCTTTGCCTCCACCCTCAGCTGAGCTTCCGCTTTAGCCAATGACCAGGTCCTGTGGGTGTCCTTTGGCTTCTCTTTTGATTCCTATCCCCAAATAGACTGCTCAGCTCAGATTTTCTTCATCTCTTTCATGCACTTTTAAAATGACTTGTTTGTTTCTTTCTTTAGTACTGGGAGGGAACCTATTGTATCTGAGTTACATCCCAGATTTTTTGTTTTGGAAACAAGTTCTTGCTAAATTGCTGAGGCTGGCTTCAAACCTATGATCCTCTTGTTTCAGCCTCCCAAGTACAAGGATTACAGGCATTGGCTTCTGTGCTTGAGTCTAAAATTACTTTCTTTCAGCCATTCTTAATCTTTTGGAAGATCATGAATCGCTTCAGGAGTGTATTAAAGTGGCAGATTTCTGCTGTCCAAAATTGACCTCATGTGGCTCTAGAGGATTTGAAACTAGAGGACTTGAGGCCCAAACTGAGATGTGCTGTAAGCCTACAATGCACACCTGGTTTCATATATTACATAGTAGAAAAAAAAAAAGAAAGAATTAAAATAAAAAATGATAATGGTAATGTTGAAGTGAAAATGTTTTGAATATATTGGGTTAAATAAATTGCTAAAATGTATTAAAGTTAATTTCATAATTTTGAAAAAAATTTAAGTGGCTGACAGGAAGTTAAAAATTACATGTATGGCTCATGATATAATTGTACTGGAAAGTGTCAGCATAGATCCTTTCTTTAGAAAATAAAATGCACGTAGTGACATACACAATTTAAATTTATTTTGAATTGTTAGTATTCATGAACTGGTAGTATTCAGAACTGGTAGTATTCAGAACTGGTAGAATCCAAGTAGAAAACCATAGCTCTAGTCAATTCAGTAGAAAGCTTTTTGACAGGACTTTCAGCAAATAAATGTAAAAATGAATATATAAAGAACTTAAAAAAATTAACACCAATCCAGGTGTGGTGGTACACGCTTATAATCCCAGTACTGGAGACTGAGACAGGAGCAGATTCTCGGCCAGCCTCAGTTTAGTGAGGCCCTCCACAACTTTGTGATACCCTGTTTAAAAATAATGAATAAAAATAGGAGTAGGGTGTAGCTCAGAGGTAGAATGCCCCTGGGTTCAATCCTCAGCACCAAACAAATACAACAACAACAACAACAACAAAAGAACCCAAAATGAAACTTACCACAAAAAATAAAAACCTAATTAAAAAGGGGGTGGAAGGTGAGCCAGGCATGGTGGCACATGCTTGTAATCCCAGCATTTCGGAGGCTGAGACCAGAGAATCCGGGTTTGCAGCCAGCCTCAGCTACCTAGTGAGGCAAAATAAAGAATAAAAAATAGAACTGGGGGTATAGCTCAAAGGTAGAATGCCCCTGAGTTCAATCCCCAGTACCGAAAAAAAAAGTGGGGGGTGGCTAAACTGAATAGACATTCCTCAAAAGAAGAAATACAAATGGCCAATAACTTTATGAAAAAATGTTAATTTTCTAACAATGCCATAGAAATTTATCTAAAAAATACAAACACTAAGCCGGTGTGGTGGCGCACGCTTGTAATCCCAGCATTTGGGAGGCTGAGATCGGAGGATATGGGTTCGCGGCCAGCCTCAGCTACCTAGTGAGGCACTCCGCAACTTAGTGAGACTCGGTTTCAAAATAAAGAATAAAAAAATAGGGCTGGGGGTATAACTCGGAGGTAGAACGCCCCTGAGTTCAATCCCCAGTACCGCAAAAAAAAAAAAAAAAAAAGAAAAGATTAAAATTATGTCATTTGCAGGAAACTATAAAACTATATAGACTTAGAGAATATTACACTAAGTCAGATCTTAGTGTAATATTCAGTCTCAGAAAGTCAAGGTTCATATGTTTTCTCTCATATGTAGAAGCTAGAGAGAAAATAGGAAACAAAAGAGACTTAGATAAATGAGGAGAGGGAGCAGTGGAATAGTGGAAGGGGACTAGGGGAGGGAGGTGGGGAGGAGAAAAAGAGGACTGAGGAGGGAAGCAGCTCAAATAATGCTATGTCCATATATGAAGGCATCACCACCAATCTCACTAACATGTACGGGAAGAGAAGGAAGGAGTGGGGTGGGGTGCAGAGGGAAACACACCAAGTGCTGTGTACATGTGTGCTTGTATCACTTTGAATCTCACTATAATGTATAATTACGATGCAGCAATAAAAGTATTTTAAAAATGTCATGGCCCTGGCTTAAGCTATTGAATGCACATGTCCCTGCTGTCAGATGAGGTGTGCATGTCTGTAATATATTCTCCAGGCCCATCTCCATATGCCCTAATTGAATTTTCCAGCCTTCTTTCCTGACCCCACACTTACATCTGTTCTTCAGCTCTGCCAAACCATTTGAAACCGTCTCATACAGGCATCCACCGGCTTCCAACCTCTTCTCATTCTACTTTCCCAGCCTCACTATGCCTTCCCATTTTCCACCTGTCTAAATCCTCCTCTTTCAACAAGGCCCGGTCAAATATCATTGCCTCTGTTAACCCTTTGCTGTCATTGCAGACCGGGGTGGCTGCTCCTCTGTGGTGTGTTGCACTGCAGCTGACTCACATGGCTATTACATCAGTTCACTTCCCGTTGCAGCTGGGGGCACACTTAAGTGCAGGCACTGCATGTAGATGCACCCATCTGTCTTCAACACTGTGATCCCAACTCTCCCAGGCCATGACATAGATTTCCATTTTTGCTTCTCCGGTGTGTTATGTATAGTGTGTATGCCATAAAGTTTGTTCCATGAATGAAAAAAGAAATCCTTAGAAGGATAGCCTATTAGATCCTTGAATGAGTTAATGATGTTAGAGATAAATTTCTATGGCATTGTTAGAAAAAACACGTTTGAAAGTGACTCAGCAAGGTGATTTTACTATTTGCCAAAAAGGATCCTACCACCAGGAAAGTCAGATGTGCAAGAACAAAATGGCGGAAACCTTCTGGGTCTTTTATTCCTAACGTCAAGCTCCTATGCTGTACTCCTATTAGTGACAGCCTTACAATCTTCACATGATTGGCTAGAGAGGATGCTGGGGGAAGGGTTGGCATTTGCAACTTTTAAGTTAAGCTATTCCTTTGATAGAAGAGATCCAATTATATTTTCATAATGAAAGCCTAAACTGTCAATAGAATAGCAAAAATGGAAAAGAGGAAAAATAAAAGACAGTGATCTCAAGGCTTGGATAGAGAAACGGGGGCCAACAAGCACCCTTTCCTTTCCTTTTTTGTGTTACTAGAGATTGAACCCAGGGGTGTTGTACCTCTGAGCTCCATGCATACTCCCCCCACCCCCGGACTCTTTATTTTATTTTGAAACAGGGTCTTTCTAAGTTGCTGAAAGCCTTGCTAAGTTGATAAGGTTGGCCTCCAACCTGAGATCCTCCTATCTTAGCCTCTCTAGTATTGGGGTTACAGATGTGTGCCCACTGTACCCGGCTCTCATAATACATGTTTTTGATGAAAGAAGAAAAATGTGTTTATATTTTATTCTTTATGGAGATGAAAGCATTTTGCAGCATGCTAAAGGACTAAGAGAAAAATTTCCATCAGAGGAAGAGCTCAGAAACTCTTTGTATGAGCTGCTTTGCTTAGATTCACATAGATAATGAGCAGCAAAGGATTCCACCAGGTTCTAAACCAATGTTCTATTTGATGCCACCCCACTCCTAATACTTCTTTGTTTTGTTCTCATTACTTGAGGTTGAACCCAGGGGTACTCTTCCTCTGAGCTACACTCCTAGCCCTATTTTATTTTATTTTATTTTATAAACAAGAGTCTTGCTAAATTGCTGAGGCTGGGCCTCAAACCTGTGGTCCTCATGTTTCAGTCTTCCAAGTACTGGGATTATAGATATGCACCACCATGCCCTGCCTAACACCTCTTCTTTATGTCATTTGCATTTTGCTTACCTCTTAGGTCAGAATGAGTCTTACAGATGCTGGTATTTGTGTTTTGGATTGAAGAATGCTATTATTTCACTGGAGTGGAAAAGCAGAGGGGTGGGTGGCTTCACAATAGAGATAAAAAACTAAAGCAAAGACACCGAGGACTGGGGCTGCCCCCTGAGGACAGCTTGCTACTATACCCTTGCTTCCATTCTTTATTTTTTTTTAATTGGTATACTGTAATCATACATCTTTGTTAGGTACAAGCTGAAAAAGGCATATATGCACACATTTCTCATTTAACCCTTCCCCAATTCCCGCCTCACTCCCTCTCCCTTCCTCCTTCTCAAGTTCAGTTTAGTGATTGACTTTGATATATTTGTGAAAGTACATCATGTGCATTAGGGTGTTTCCCTCCACTCCCCCCCTCCCCCGCCATCCCCTTCACTTAAGTCACCTTCTTTGCTCACCTAAGGTTTCTCCTTCTTCCTCTGGAGTCCCTCTTATGTCCCTTTTTCTCCCTAGCTTCCATATATTAGGGAGAGCATATACTTTTTTACTCTGACTTTTACTCTGACTAATCTCACTTAACATAATGTTTTCCAGTTCCATCCATTTTCCTTCAAATAACATGATTTTGTTCTCCTTTATGGCTGAGTAAAATTCCATTGTGTACATATCCCATAGTTTTGTAATCCATTCATCTGTTGATGGACATCTTGGCTGGTTCTATAGTTTGGCTATTGTAAATTGTGTAGCTATAAACATAGATACACATGCATCGGTCTGTTAGTTTGGTTTCCATTCTTTTGGGTAGATACCCAGAAGTGGTATTGTTGGATCATATGGTAGGTTCATTCCCATTTATCTGAGGATGCTCCACATTGTTTTCCAAAGTGATTGCACTAATTTGCAATCCCACCAGCAATGTATTAGGTTTCCCACTTCTCCACACCCTCACCAGCATTTGTTGTTGTTTGTGTTCTTGATGATTGCCATTCTGATTGGAGTTAGGTGAAATCTCAAGGTAGTTTTGATTTGCATCTCTCTGATTGCTAATGATGTTGAACATTTCCTCATACATTTATTGGCCATTTGTGTTTCTTCTTTTGTGAAGTGTCTATTTAGATTATTTTCCCGTTTTTTGATTGGGTTATTTGTTTTCTTAGCTATAAGTTTCTTGTTCTCTGTATATCCTAGATATTAGTCCTCTATCAGAAGAGTAGCTGGAAAAATTTTCTCCCACTCTGTGTGGTGAATTATATGGATTGTTTTTCATATGTTGAACCAGCCTTGCATCCCTGGGATGAACCCGACTTGGTCATGGTGTATAATTTTCTTGATGTGGTTTTGAATGTGCATTGCTAGTATTTTGTTTAGCAGTTTTGCATCTAAGTTCATCAATGGTATAGGCCTATAGTTTTATTTTCTTGAGCTGTCTTTATTTGACTTTGGTATTAATGTGATGTTGGCGTCATTAGAATGTGTTTGGGAGGGTCCCGTTTCTTTCTATTTCACAGAATAGTTTGAGGAATATTGGGATTAGTTCTTCTATAAATGTTTTATAAAATTCCCTTGGAAAACCATCTGGCCCTAGGCTTTTGTTTGATGGTAAACTCTTTATTGCTGTTTCTATCTCTTTGATTATTATTGGTCATTTTAAGTTTTCTATATCTTCTCGACTCAATTTAGGAAGATTATATGTGTCTAGAAATTTGTCAATTTCTTCTAGATTTTCTATTTTGTTGGAATATAGTTTTTCAAAATAGTTTCTGATGATCTTCTGTATTTCCGTACTGTCGGTGGTAATATCCCCTTTTTCATCTCTTATTTTGGTAATTTGGGTTGATTCTCTCTTTCTTTTGGTTAAGTTGGCCAATGGTTTATCTATTTTGTTTATTTTTTCGAGAAACCAGCTTTTGGTTTGTTGATTTTCTGTACCTTGCTTCCATTCTTTATTGAATCCTTGTAAAGCCTGGGCCTGGTATCCTGCAGCCTGATTTCCCAATTCCTCTGTCTGCTGCATTCTCAGTCTCCAAGAGCTATAAACACAACCATCTCTAATCTCCCTAATGACCAGGCTGAAAGGCTCAGAGGCAGGATGCATCCATTCTCAGCAGGTGACCTGTCACAGCTGGGTGGCAGATTCAAGAGTAGGCCACTTCCTTCTTCATAGTCTTCTGTGAGGCAGCTGACTTTGGAAGTGAAAGGAAGAGATTTGACTTTGATTCCTGGCTCTGTCTGTCTATCCTGGGTGTATAACTCTGCACAAGTTACCCGGCCATCTGAATGGTATTTTCCTCATCTTATAGTCATGAAAGTCACATACTATTACTATTGGAGGTTGCTGCAAGGAATAAGTAAATTCAGGTGTGTAGAGCATGGGACATAAAACAACCTCAGGAACTCATCAAGCAACTTGTTTGGACATGCCACCATATGACTCAGACCAACACACCTGTGCTATGGTTGATAATGGAATTTTGGATTACAAATCTCTTCCAGAGTCTGATGGACTTATGTCATCAATACAATTTGTGGAAATAACTGTCTGGTAAGGTTTGCTAAGTCTACCAAAGACACTTAAGAAGAATTCTGTAAAAGAGCAGCTGTTTTGACACACAGCACACTGAGCTATTGCTTATGCCCCAACAAGTCTCCCATGTGTAGACTCTGATCCAGCAACTTTGCTTTCGCCCAGCTTTTTACTGACCAAGGATCAGTGCAACTCTTCAGCTTTCTTGGCCCAGATGAACTTCAGAATCTCTTCTTCCATTTCTGGACTTGGTTTGTTATTCCTGTAGTTTATTTGCTAATTATTTAAAGTGCTCAAATGATAGAATTTGTATGTTTTCTAACATACTTGTTTGGCCTAAATTGTTAGAATTATTAGTGTGAAGTGTACTGTTTGATGCTCATTCATAGCTAATTGGCTTTTGACAAAGCAGCCACCAAGCATCCAAAACTAGCTTAACTGTACTTAGAGAATTTCCTATATGCTTTAATCTTAGAGTGTTGAATAAACCTCATTACATTGTGGAAAGACACAAATAGTGTGTGGTGTGACTGATTGGTCTTAGGACCTTGCAGCCCATTGCTCACTATAGCAGGTGACCCACACTGTATAGTCTGTGACACATAATATGTACTTGACAAATATTAGCTATTAGCATTATTGTACATGAAGGAGGTTAAGAATGAATGTGAGAAAAATAGCTCAGAAATAAGCTTTTGCCTCCCATAACATGACTATAGTTTGGGTCTTAAGTTTTCAACTTGATATATTGCATATAAAATTCCTTTTCAGATGTCTCATTTTCCCTCATGCTTATCCTTATTCTATAACTGTGTGTTATATTTCTTATACATTTTTGCAGATTTTTGTTTGTTGCTGTTGTTTTTGTGCAGCACTGGGGACTGAACCCAGGGGCATTCTACCCCATGCTACACCACCCACTCAGCCTTTTTTTATCTTTTATTTTGAACAGGGTTTCAAAGTTGCTGAACATCTCCTTAAGTTGCTAAGGTTAGCCTCGAACCTATGATCCTCCTGTCACAGCCTCCCAAGACCATACTTTCTAGAGTGAAAGCGGGTGCCTTTGCTAATTACACCAAGACAACAGGCATCCACTGGGGGTATCCTGGGAAAGCTGGTCTATGTATGGCTTTTAGGTTTGTTGTCTGTAGCCCAATATAATCCTTGAGATGGTCTTTATATTATAAATCTCTTTCTGGAGAGGATCTCTCCATTCTGCCTTAGGGAACCATTCAACTTAATAAAAGTGTTACCCTCTCTGTTAAGTATAGCAGAAATAAATGCTTAGGCTTGGTTGCTGCTAGGAAGTAGTGAGCTCTGCTATGTCGCATCTGAGCAAAACCCACCCTCAGTGAGCTCTTCTCCCATGAGGACTGATATTAAAGTTCCAATAGAGCATTTTTTGTTTTGTTTTGTTTTGTTTTCCCTGCAACCTGGGATCTATTGACCATGGTCCAGTTCTGATACTTCACCACTTGGAGAGTGGTATCAAAACTAAAGTAGTGAAACCTGTGCATATGCCATTGTCTCTCCTTTGTGACAATGACAATCATGTGCTTATCATTGGAGGAATTACTGCAATCTGAAAAAAAGAAAGATCTCCCTCCCTCCCTCCCTCCTTCCCTTCCCTCCCCCCTTCCTTCATTCCTTCTACCCTTTTTGGTACTGGGGATTGAATCCAGGGGCATTCTACCACTGAGCTACACCCCTAGCACTTTTTACTTTTAATTTTGAAACAGGGTCTCACTAAGTTGCTGAGGGTCTCGCTAAGTTTCTGAGACTATCCTCTAACCTGCAATCTTTCTATTCAGCCTCCCAAGTACACATGTGTGCTCTCATGCCTGGCAAGAACTGCTCTCTTTTTATCACCTGCATATTGGAGGTGGGGGTTTAAATTTTCAGTCCATGACTTACTTATTACTTCATTCATTCAACAAATATTAATGATTATAAGCTATATAGGAAACATGGTGTAGAAGCTTCAGATTGGCCTGCAACTTAGACAAGTAAAATGAACAGTCTATCAATCATTACTTTCTTTTGTGTGTGATACTAAATCTGACAAATAAGTCATTTAGAATTTGTTCATGAGATGACTTGCCTCAGTACTAGGGGTAGAACCCAAGGGTGTTCTACCTTTAAGCTACACTCCCAGCCCTATTTTATTATTTATTTTGAAGAAGACTCTCACTAAGTTGTGGAGGGTCTTACTGAGTTGCTGAGGCTGGCCTGTGATCCTCCTTTCTCAGCCTTCCAAGTACTGGAATTTCAGAGGACATGCACCCCCGCTTCTGGTTTCAATCAGCAATTAGAACAGAACATTATTATTGATAGAATAGAGATCTCAACAAAGCAGTAAAAGAACACATATTTTTGTGAGATGGTTCTTATTTTTGTTCTCACTGTGCTTTTCCTGTCTACATCATTTAAATGACCTCAGTTGATTAAAATGCAGGGACTTAACCCTCTTCTCATCCAACTTCACCACATTTCACAGCGCAGGGGAGCTGGGCTGGACTGGGAATGAATTGCTTTTTGGTGGCACCAACTGACATGCCATGTAGCTACACCGGAGTGACATCATCTCTGTGTGATGGGAAGAGTCCGGGTCTCACCCCTACTGTCCTCCTCTCTGTTTCTGACATCTAGTTTTCCATCTGGATTCTTACACTCTCGCGCACACGGTGCTCTCTGACCTCTGCCCTTCCCTCGCTGTCTCGTCTCACTCGCATCCATCCCCACCATCCACGCTGAGGTTCTCACCCTCAAACGCACGTGACCTCAAGTCTGTAATTTCCTACAGATGCACGGCGGGCATCCAGGAGGGGAGGCAGGAGGCATCCTCCCTCCAGCTCAGTTCCCTTCTGCCCAGCGCCCACATCTGCAGGCACTCAGGCGTCCTGGCCCCTCCCACACCTCGGGTGCCTCTCTGGTGACCGGAAGGGCGGGGGAGATACCAGTAAGTCATAGGTCCTCCACCCATATCTTCTTTAATTTGTTTTCTTCAACTTCTTTCTTCTTTTCTGGTAAGTACTGAGAAGTCTTGTTGAGTGATGTGTCCTGGTTTTTTCTCGTTTGGGACTGGGGATTGAACCCAGGGACTTTCTACCCCCAAGCTACATCCACAGTGCTTTATGGGTTTTTTTGTTTGTTTTGAAACAGGATCTCTCTAAGTTGCGGAGGCTGGCCTTAAACCTGTGATTCTCCAGTCTCAGCCTCCCAAAGAACTGGGATTACAGGCGTGCACCATCACACCTGGCTTGTCCTGGCTCTTTCTACGTGCAGCTGTGCTGTGAAGGATGTGTGAGTGTGAGAGGGCCTTCTAGGACCCACAGAGCAGTGCCACAGAGCATGCACAGAGACTTTTCAGTTGTCCCAAAGAGAAAGACCTTTCTCATTAAATGCCTGCCTGCCTGCCTGCCTGCCTTGTACTGGGAATTGAACCCAGTACATTAGTGGCATTCTACCTCTAAGCTATATACCCAGTCCTGTTTAGTTTTTGTTTTGAAACAGTGGCTGTTTACATTGCTGTGGGCCTCCCTAAATTGCTGAGTCTGGCCTTGAACCTGCAACCCTCTTGTGTCAGCCTCCCAAGTACTGGGATTACAGGCATGTGCCTGGATAAATGGCTGCTTTTTTGCGGATTCTTACCATTTTGTTGAGCTTAGGCCCTGCGTCTCTACAAAACAAATTGGATCTCAAGGAGACATGAGAAATGCAATTCTAAGTGATTACTGAGTATTCATATCCAGGGGCTGGCAAGCGTTTTCTGGAGAGGGTCAGATGGTAAATCCTTTAAGCTTTGAGGACTGTATGGTCTTAACTTCATAAGTGATTAAGTGGGCCTGTGTTCCTGTAAAACTTGATTTATACAAACAGGCAGAGGGCTACATTTCACCCTGGTCTATAGTTTGCAGACTCACGATCTATATAATGTCATGTTTCTATTTTTTATTTTGGTTACCATCTAAATTGAAAAATGGATAGATGAATTTTTCATCAAATTTGGAAGATTTAGAATAGGGAGACTTTAAAAATCGGCTACATATTTTAAGAAAAAAAAATTTCTTTTGATGACCTTTGAGACTTTGCTAAAAAGATAAGAGATTGTTCTCTGAGGTAGTGACTGTTACACACAAGAATAGGTAAACAACTCATTCAACTCTGAACCCCAGTTACATTTTTGTCTGCTGCTTTTTTATTTTATTTATTTATTTTTATGTTTTGTGGTACTGGGTATTGAGCCCAGGAGTGCTCTACCTCTGAGCTATACTCTGGCCCTTTTTAAATTTTTTTTTTTTAATTTTGAAACAGGGTCTTGCTAAGTTGCTGAGGATCTCTGTAAATTCCAATTGCTAGCCTCAAACCTGCAATCCTCTTGTCTCAGTCTGCCAAGTACTAAGATCACAGATGTATGCTGCTATGCCCCAAACAAGTATGAGATTTATAATTCAAAAGGGCAGTGAAGAGATTTCTACTGAAAATAGTTACTAAAAGTTTAATAGTCATGACTTTAGTGGTAGAAAGAGGAATCCAGATGTGAGCCTAGGGTTGAGAAAGGCTGGCTTGCATCTACCCATCTCTTCATGCAGGTGGATTGGTGTGTTGCTCCCTCTGACCACAATGTGCTTGTCAAGCAAAGAGATAATAACCTTCTCCCTGTGGTTAACTTTGTCTATGAGTGAACAGTTGACTCTTCATAGTAAGGAGAAAAAAACAAACAAACAAAGAAAAACAGATGTTGGAAGCAGTGTCTTGCACCATTTTGGGCAAATTAAACTTTCTGAAAACTTGCTTTCTCATTCTCATAGTTGAATTAATAATACACATTTTACAAGTACATAAAGATTAAATGGCAATTTACGGAAAGTAGCAGAATTTGACATGTGGTGAGTGCTAAAAAAAGTTAACTTCCCCATTCTCACTTTCTCATTGTCCTCAGCTCCAGCTTTCTCAACTGAGAGGAGAAGGAGCTGGGCCACTGTGTCATCTCCAGTGAGCCTCGTCGCCTGTGCAGTCTCCGTTGCAAGCCGTTTGCCTTCTCTTTTGCTCTGAGGGGGCAAATACCCAGAATCAGGAGTTCATTGGAGTAGGAAGCAAGACAGCTTTTGCTTGGAGTGGTCAACAGAATTTCATTTGAAAATGAAACTCTAGAAGCAACATTTGAAATAATCCAAGTAATCTTGATAATATCATGTCTGGAAAGGAAGCTTGGTTCAGACAGGATTTATTTTGAACCTGAGTTTTGGAGCCTACTGTGTGTGATGTCATTTCTCTCTTATTCTCTTTTCTCACTGAGTCCCCCATCCCCCCTCCTTCTACAGCCAAGTGCATGGGGAAGGCGCCATTCTACGTGTGTGTTTCCTGATTCCTAGTCCTCCTCGCCAGCAGTGCTAGAATTTCAATTGTAGACAAGGGTATCAATACCAGTTACAGTGTGTGTGTGTGTGTGTGTGTGTGTGTGTGTGTGTGTGTGTGTGTAAGCAGTCTCAGACTCATTCATCGTAGCTCAGGCTGGAGTCTTCCCCATGATCCCCTCCTCTGTGTGTTTCCTCTTGTTGGGGCAGCATGTCCCATCTCTTCTTGAGTCTCGAAGCTGGCCCCATCCTTTGCTTTCCCCAGTCCTCTCCATCCCCATCACTGGTGCCTGACTCAAATCCTGGCAACCACAGATCAGTTTCCCAATGAATAACTTTGCTCCCAGCCTTTTGGCCCTCAAATTTGTGTTTCCTCAAATCTCCATTGTTACCAAGAGCATATCAATAATGACCTTTTTGTCTACAAATCCTCATTGATTCTAAAAACCTAGAGGACAAACTTCAACTTCCCTAGCCCGGCATTTAGGGGCCTTTGTGGCATCATCTCTGGATCATCTCCTGCTGCTTCTGCTTCCAATGTTCCATTCTGGCAGCACCAAACTGATGCTGAATCCCTGCACACAACACGCCATCTCACAAAATCAGCCTTTGGCTCCAGCCAACTTCTCCTTTAGAATTCATTTTATCTCCTTACTGTCTAACTTCTACTTGTAGTGTAGGATACAATTCAAGCCTGACAATCCTGTGAAGCTTTTCCAAGCTCTCTGGATGGACAGGAGCCCCCTTTCTGTGCTTTCTTGTGTAACTTGGTCATTGCCCTTGTCAGGTTGAATTAAAACTCTTCATGCTTTGTGTTTCAAATGGCTCTATTAGCTCCTTATGTCTCTGAAGTATATGTCACAGACTAAAAAATTACAGACATTAACAGATACTTGATGAGTAATGAATTGATAAGCAAATTAATTTGTGGATATTATTAGTTATCTATTGCTTCCTAACAAATGACCTCAGTATTTACTTCCTCCTTCCCTCCCTTCTTTTCTCCCTCCCACCTTCCCTTCCTTCTGTGACATCTAACCTTGAGTGGGAGTGTGCAGCTCCCCATCTCACCGTATACCATAAGCTTTCCTTCCTCTACTGGACTCTGATTTCTGTTCTAGTCTCACTTCCCCTGTATCTTTGTCTTTATCTTTCCAGTTCCTTCTTTGTAGCTCTTAATTTCATTACTCAACCAAGCTACACTATCCTAAAATAATAAATGCCTTCATTTCCATGCAGATGAAACTTTCAACATCGTGCAGATGTCTCAAAGTAATTTTTTTTTCTGAACAATCCTAGATTTGGGGAAAACAAATCTGTATATTGTCAGGTAGTTCCCCCTCAACTTGAAAACTGCCAGTCATTTGGGAAGTGAAATTAATCAAATGACATCATATGCAGGTACATACATACCACAATGAAACCTACTATGCTATATAATTAATATGCACCAATAAAAAATCCACTGATTTTGGAGAAAATAGAATTAATTTATTCATTGAGAAATTTACATATCCTATGGCCCCAATATTTTTATCAGTATCATCTGATAAATACTTAACTCAAGAATGTTTTTAAAGATTATTTGATAAAGGACCATTCTTCCCAGTAGATATAACTAGTTGTTCTATATGTGCCTCATTATCATTCATCATGAGATTCATTTATGAATACCACATCTACAAAGGCAATTTCCTATAGGAACTAGAAAAACAAAGATGATAAAGACATACTTTTTGTTTCTTTTTTTTTTTTTTTTTTTTTTTTTTTGCAGTACTGGGGATTGAACTCAGGGGCATTCTACCTCCGAGCTATACCCCCAGCCCTATTTTTTATTCTTTATTTTGAAACCGAGTCTCACTAAGTTGCGGAGGGCCTCACTAGGTAGCTGAGGCTGGCCGCGAACCCGGATCCTCCGGTCTCAGCCTCCCGAATGCTGGGA
>PVLC010032943.1:0-17727 GCA_004027655.1 Graphiurus murinus | reverse complement strand
TATCTGTGGGAAGATCAGTGCAAGTGGTAATATTCTTTATTTACTTAAATCTCAAAGTCTATTCTGAGCAAACACTAACCCCTATCAAATTTTATTGCATTTAAATAAATTAATAAGACTACCAAGTTGTGACTTAAAATACAGCAACATTTTTAACCTTAATATAAGAATATGAATAAACTCACTCATCAAGTATAAGTGCATAATACTGTATATTTCCTATGAATTGCAATTTTAGGTTTTCTATTGAATTGACTGCAATCTCTCACTTGAATTCTGCAGTTGATTGAGAAATTTTCTTTAAAATAAACTATTTCTAGAGCAAGAAATTTCCTTTTTAAGATGACTGTATTTTTCTTTCTATATACATTCTATGAAGACAATAAGCAAGATGTTTCTGCTTTTTGGAGGCTGAAACTTTGGATATTCATTTTTTAAAAGAAATAATTTGTAATATCTAGCTAATAGACAGCACAGAGTGTAATAATCCTAATTCTATTCTATAAAAAAGATTTATCAGGCCGAGCATGGTGGTGTACACTTGCAATCCCAGTACTTGGGAGGCTGAGACAGGAGGGTCACAGGTTTGCCGCCAGCCTTAGCTACTTAGTGAGACTGGAGGATCCAGTTTTCGCAGCCAGCCTCAGCTACCTAGTGAGGCACTCCACAACTTAATGAGACCCTGTTTCAAAAATAAAGAATAAAAAATAAGGCTGGGGGTATAGCTCAGAGATAAAATGCCTCTGGGTTCAATCCCCAGGACCACAAAAAAATAAAAACAAAAAAAAATTTATCAGTTAATTTGGTAGTTGATTGAATATTTCTAACCCCTTAAAAATATTTTTATAATATTTATTAATGCACTATAATTACATATGATAGTGAGACACATAGTAATCCATTCATATGGACTCATAACAGTATTTAGTCTGTTTTGTTCCCCATTCAATCCCTTTTCCCTTCCATCCTTCCTTCCTCTACAGAGGAGTGGTATAGCTTGGTCATATGGTGATTTAATTTCTAGTCTTTTGAGGACCTTCTTATTGATCTCCACAGTAGCTGTACTAATTTACAATCCCACTAACACTGTGTAAAAGCTTATTTACCCACACATTATTTACCCACATATTATTGTATCCCTATAGTATAATTTGACATCTGGAATTGCCTCCTGCATGGTTCTTATTGCTGAGAATTTCTTTCATTATTCTGGGTCTTTTATTTCTTTATAAAGTTTAGGATTGATTTTTCTAGGTCTGTGAAGAATGGTATTGATATTTTGATAGGGATTGCTTTGAATCTATAGATTAGTTTTGGTAAAATCTCCTTATCGATAATATTTATTCTTCCTATAGAAGAGCTTTGGAGATCTATCTTTTCAGATCTTCTTCAAATTATTTTTTTTATTTTTTATAATTTTCTTTTTAGATGTCTTTGACCTCATTGACTAGATTTATTCCCAGTTATTTAATTGTTTGGGGATTATTGTGAATAAAATTGTTTGATGGATTTTTTTTTTCAGTGGATTCATCATTGAAAAAGATACTGAATTTTATAGAAAAGTTACTGAATTTTTAGATTGATTGTGTATCCAGTCATTTTGCTGAATTCCTTAATCAACTCTAGAAGACTTTTGATTCAGTTTTCTAAGTATAGGATCATGTCATCTGCAAAGAGAAATAATTTCAGTTCCTTTCCTATTTGAATTGCTTTGATATACTTGTCTTGCAGTCTTGAATACTATATAGAAAAGGAATGGAGATAGTGTAAATTCTTGTGCTATTCTTGATTGTAAAGAAAATTCATGGTGTTTTTCTCCATTCAATAAGATATTGGCTTTGAGTTTATTGTTTATTTCCTTAACGATATTGAGGTAAGTTTCTTCTATTCCTATTTTCTGCAGTGGCTTTAACATAAATGCGTGTTGGATTTTGTCAAATTATTTTTCATCATCTATTGAGATTATCATGTGATTTTTATTCTTAGTTCCATTTATGTGGTAAATTACATGTATTAATTTGCATATGTTTAACCAGCCTTGCATACCTTGAATAAAACCAACATGGTCATGGTGTACAATTTTCTCGATATGGTTTTGAATGTATATCATTAGCATTTTGTTTAGAATTTCCGGATCTATATTCCTCAACGATTTGGGTAGGTAATATTCTTTTCTTGAGGAATCTTTATTTGGTTTTGTATTAATATGATACTGGCCTCATAGAAGGAGTTTGGAAGGATTCCATTACTTTCAGTTTCATAGAATATCTTGTAAAGCATTGAGTTTAGTTCTTCTGTAAAGATTTTGAAGAATTCAGCTGGGAATCCATCTGGACTGGGCTTTTCTTTTATGGAAGACTTTTTTATTGTAGTTTCTATCTCCCTGCTTGCTATTCATCAGTTTAAATTTTCAGTTTACTTTAGGTTCAATTTAGGTAGGTTGTATGTGTCTAGATATCTTTCATTTTCTTCGTTTTCCAAGTAATGAACATATAATTTTTTTTTTTTTTTTTTTTTTTTTGTGGTACTGGGGATTGAACTCAGGGGCATTTTACCTCTTAGCTATACCACCAGCTCTATTTTTTATTCTTTATTTTGAAACAAGGTCTCACTAAGTTGCGGAGTGCCTCATTAGGTAGCTGAGGCTGGCCGTGAACCAGGATCCTCCGGTCTCAGACTCCTAAATGCTGGGATTACAAGCGTGCGCCACCACGCCCGGCTTGGACATATAAATTTTCAATCCTCTGGATTTCCCCACTGTTTGTGGTGATGTCTCCTTTTTCATTTCTGATATTAATGATTTGGATTTATTTTCTCTTTCTTTTGATTAGGTGAGGTAAGAATTTATCAATCTGGTTAATCTTTTCAAAGAACCAATTTTTTGTTTCGTTTATCTTTTGTATTTTTTTTTTTATTTTATTGACTTTTGCTCTGATTTTAATGATCTCCTGCCTTTTACTGGCTTTAAGATTATTCGGTTTCAGTTTTTTCAGATACTTGATATATATCGTTAAGTTGGTTTTTTTGGTGACTTTTTGCTATTCTTATGTGGTGTTCGGTGCTATAAATATTTCTCTCAAAACCACCTTCAAATTCTCTCATAGATTTTGATATTTTGTGTCTCTATTTTTACTTAATTGTAGGATTTCTTTTACTCATCTCTTTATTTCTTCTATGATCCAGTCTTCATTCAAAAGTGTATCATTCGGTCTCCCTATAGTTACGTAATTAATTATAGTCTTTCTTTTTTTATATTTATTTCCTTCCATTATGACCTGAAAAGATGCAAGGAATTATATTTTGTTTTTTGAATTTGCTCATACTTCTTTGTGGCCCAAAATGTGATCTATTTTGAAAAAGATCCAAATAGTACCTGAGAAGAATATGTATTCAGCTGTCATTGCTTTGAATATTCTGTATATGTCTATTAGATCCATTTTGTTTATGGTGTTCTTTAGATCTAAATTGTCCTTGCTCATCTTTTGCATAAAAGATGGATCTAGTAGTGTGACTTTAACACACTGTTGAATCCTCCAACATTATCGTATTTGAATATATTTGTGACCTCACGTTCCAAAGAGTTTGTTTTATGAAAGTGGTCACATTTGGGACATAAATGTTTACTATAATTTCATCTTCTTGTTGGATTATTCCTTTTATTAGTAAGAAATTACCTCCTTTGTCTCTTCTGATATGTTTTAGTTTAATGTTTTCTTAGTCAGACATGAGCATTGCTACCCCTGCTTGATTTTTGTAGCCATTTGCATGATATATATTTTTTCATACTTTTCACCTTTAGTTCATGGATATTTTTGGATGTAAGGTGGGTTTCTTGCAAGTAACATAAAGGTGGATTGTGTTCTTTAATTTACATTGCTAGTCTATGTCTTTTAGTTGTGAAGTTTAGACATTTAATGTTCAATGTTATTATTGAGAGATGATTTTTGTTTCCTGTCATTTTGAGTTATATATTCTGTTTGATATAGTGTTATATCTCCTAGCTTAGTTGCCCATCTCGTGGAATCCACGCTTCCTTGGTTTGGTACTTGTTTTTTCTTCTATGTGTTTTATTTCTAAAGATATTTTCTCCAGGGCAGGCTTAGTAGTCATGAATTCTTTTAGTTTCTGCTTGACTTGGAAGGTTTTTACTTCTGTCAAATTTGAATGATATCTTTGCTGGATATAGCAGTCTTGATTTGAAGTTGATTACTATAAAGGTTGAGAACATCATACCAGTCCTTCCTGGCTTTCTTGATTTGTGTTGAGAAGTCTGAAGTGATTTTAATTGTTTTGTCCCTGAATGTCACCACTTATTTTGGCTTTAATGCATTTCATGTCCCCTCACTGGTTTCTATGATAATTATTTTAGTATATGATATGGATAAGTTCTTCTTTGTTCTTGTCTTGTTGGTATTATGAATGTCTCCTGTATGTGGATGCCCAGGACTTTTTCTGTGTTTAGGAAATTCTATGATATTTCTCTTAAAAGTTTTCTAATGCCCTTCTTGCTTGTAGATCTTCTTCAGTCCTTATTATCTATACATTATACGGTTTCATATTATCTTGCATTTCTTGGATGTTCTGGTCATGGTGTCGAACTGTCTTCTCTATATTGTTGATTATGTGGTCATTTTTGAATGGGTATCTTCCAAGAGTGAAACTATTTTCCATGTACCCTAGTCTTTCAGAGATGGTTTACATTAATATCTTTTGTTTATTTATTTTTTCCTTCATTTTGTTCAAAGCCTCTTCGTTCTTAGCAAGGGCCTCAATTTCTCTATTTATATGTTCTTTAATATCCTATACATTTTCTGATTTTATTTCTGAGGCCTTTGATCATATTGAAAGTCAAAAATTTGAATTCTCTCTCTCTCTTTTTTTTTTTTGTGTGGGACTAGTTACTGAACTCAGGGGCATTGTACCTCTGAGCTATACCCCCAGCCCTACTTTTTATTTTTTATTTTGAAACTGGGTCTCACTAAGTTGTGGAGTGCCTCACTAGGTAGCTGAAGCTGGCGGCGAAACTGGATCCCCCAGGCTCAGCCTCCCAAATGCTGGGATTACAAGCCTGCGTCACCACGCCCAGCTTGAATTCTCTGGCATTTCCTGCAGTGCAGTATTGGTAAACTCCTTTGTTGTTGAGTTGTAGAAGTTTATTGTATTTATTCTCATGTTTTTAGAATCCTCAGATTTGTATTTCTGTTGTCTTGGTATCCTCTTCCTCTTTGTGTGAGAATCTTTGTCTATTTCTTATCCCTTTGTAATGAGGCCTACTGGTGTTGTATATTTCCCTCAACAAATCTGTCTCATATAATCAGATTTTTGAGTTTGTCCCCTCGAACCTCTTTAAAAAGATATAGCTTTTAGTGTAGGCAAAAAAATGGTCTCTGATTGGCTAGAGTCTCTGATGCACTCCAGGTCCAAACTCAGCAGGGCTAGAAACTATGATGTTTTGTTCAGAGTATGCTGCCTGTGGTTGATATTTAATGACCCACAGGCAACAGCACTTCTCTGTTGGTTGCAAACTCCTGAGACTCTGCAGAGTGCTGACCTCTGACCTCTGTGGACACTGAACCTAAATTCACCAGGGCCAGAGATTCCTATGTTCTGAACTTGTGTCCTGAATGGCTGAGATTTAATGGCGCTGGCATGCCACTGATGATCTGCTGGCTGTGATCACATGGAGCTAGGTCAATCATTGGCATGAGTGATTGGCCTAGCTTTTTGCCAGGTCCAAACTATAGCTGTGATCAAGTGAACCCCTGCTGGCCCTTCCTTGGCCTTCCTCCTTTCAGGCCCAAATTCTGGCTGGGAGAGTTTGTACATTCTGAGCCTGGGGCTTGGGTGGCTAAGTTATTTAGACCTTTCGATACCACTGCTGCTCTGGGCAGCTGCGATCATATGAGACCCTTGTAACCCTCTGACCTTGGTGCTTACCACTGGGTGTATGTTTTTTAACCTTCCAAGACTGCCACAAGCTTGGCTCAGTTATTTCCCCCTGCAGACACCACTGCTTGTGGTCCTTTGGTGTTTTCTGGAGACCCTGCAGGGGCAAGGTAAATTGTTGACCCTAGGTCCCACAGTCTTGGTGTTCCTTAGAACTTCTGATAATTCACATCTCTGCTATGTCTGACTGTAACCCCACTCTCACCTCTGAAGGAATGATTTGCCAACTCACAGACCCCCTAGGTCTGTTCATTGCCACACAAGTACCTATAGGTAAGCATGCTCCAACTGGGACAATTTGTAAACTCATGGGCCTGGTGAGTACCCCTAGGGATCCTGCAGGAAGGTACAAGTTCATATGCAGTTGTAAGAGTTCACTGGGTAGTTTGGCTTGGAGGGATGGGGAGTTGCAGTTTTGATGTATTCAAGCATGCAGAAAAGGATACAATTGCTCCTGATGATGGTTTTCTGCAATCCCTGGCTCATCAGGCTTTTGATTCTTCTTGGTTGGAGTTGGTCTCTCAAAGCCACCAGCCCAGCTGGGTCTCACCAAGATGGTGCCCCTTCTGCTCTCCACTCACCAGGTGATACATGTAAGGCTCTTTTCAGACCTCTGTTTTCTGTGCTTCCTCCAATTCTACCACATTTCCACTGCCTTTCTTCTGCTGAGTTTTGATTGCCTTTCTTCTCTTGCCAAGAGTCAGTCTTCCTACTGAGTGAGTTCTGAGTCTTGGAGTAACTGAAATGTGTTGTCTTACCCTATTTTACAATCTCTAATCTCCCAAAACAATCTTTTTTTTTCGGTACTGGGGATTGAACTCAGGGGCATTCTACTTCCGTGCTGCATCCCCAACTCTATTTTTTATTCTTTATTTTGAAACAGGGTCTTACTAAGTTGCAGAGGGCCTCACTAAGTAGCTGAGGCTGGCCGTGAACCTAGATCCTCCTGCCTCAGCCTCCCAAGTACTGGGATTACAAGTGTGTGCCACCATGCCCAGCTTCCAAAACAATCTTTTTAATATGTGTTTCTTTGTTTCTTTATTTTAGGAAGACAAAAAGACAAAAAAAAATGACAAGCAAAAACTTTGTCTTGGCTTATCATTTTTTTTCAGAAATTATATTTTATATAATTTTATTTAGAAACGATACAAAGAGAATGCTCACAGCAAACATTGCTTTCTTTTTCATATTTGTAATTTACATTTTGAGGCATTTTCTTATATTTTTATGGATCTCATTATTGATCTATTTTTCTTCCTTTATTAATGTTCTATGCAGTTATATTTACTCTGCCCCATTGGTTCTCTGAAACACTTAAAAAAGTGAATGGATTTTCATTTTAGAAACCTGAAAGCTATTTAAATATTTTCATTAACAGTATTTAATATTTAGTATTCATCAAATATATGCACAATGAGTAATTAAGTATATACAACTGTCTTTCATTGTGAGCACATCTTTTGTGTGTGTGTGTATGTGTGTGTGTGTGTGTGTGTGTGTGTGTGTGTGTGTGTGTGTGTATGTGTGGTACTCGGAATTGAATCTAAGGGTATTCTACCACTGAATTATGCTCTCAGGTTTTTTTACTTAAAAACAGTGTCAAGTTATATTACTGTGCATTTGTCTTGAGCCTGTGATCTTTCTGTCTAAATTTCTTGAGTAATGAAATTACAGTCACACAACATCATATAAGCTATAAGCATACATTTTCATCCCTTCCAAATTCATATTCTTAATTCCTTTGACTATTCAGATAAAAATTTTTGTAACATTTGTATTTTGGAAAATTAAAATTTCTAAACTGATTACTAACAGAAAAATGTTTTAATTTTTGTGTCTTTTAATTGTCTGCTATTTTTGTCATTATTCAATTACCCCTTTGCTCAGCCCATACAAATAATTATAACAAATAGCTTTATGTATAATATATATGTTTACACCTGAAAATTATGCCTGACAAGTTAGTATTGAATAGTATTGAATAGTGGCTAACTTATGGATTTGATGAGAAAGATTTTTAAAGTTATACTGAAAAATTATTTTAGTTCTTGGTTATTATAGTTTATTTAATGGTTATGATAAAGTAAGACTAATAATACCTTAGCAACAATGCCATATCAATATTTATGGCTGTTAAAACATATAAGAGCAACTTAGTACATAGTTCTGTATACACATTAAGTTTACAAAAGAAACTTTTATGAAGGTATCTTTAGAAATTTAAATTTAATATTTCATCTCTGAAATTAGATTTCAAAAATTGGTACAGTTCAATATTGGAATATTTTTTGACCTAGAATTTTGCGTGCTCATTTTGTTAGAATGTTTTCAACAGTCTGGTTTTCTTCACTTATCACATAATTTTAGAGCAATAAATTGCTTCAGTACATTTTATGAGATAGTTTCAGTCTCTGCTGTACTTGAAAGACTTAATGGTTCACAGAAAATCAGAAATACAGTTTATGTTTTTGCATTTCAAATATCTACTTTGTTAAAAATGAAGCCAAAGAGAAATTGAGATCTTATTTTAGTGACAAGTGTACCTGTGAGTGTATAATTTAGATGCATTAATGCATTCAATTATTCAAAACATGTTTATTGAAGGCCTATCACTTTCCTGGTAGTTGGGATAACAGTCAGTGCAAATGAATTATCACACACATCCCTGTTTCAATAGCAATAATGTTTTAGATAGTAAATACAAACAATGCATGTGTGTGTTTGCATGACATATAATATAGGACTGTATGTATATATATATATATTTCATATAATGAAGTTTAATTTTATATATGTTATTTAGAGAATAGTTCACTTCAAAAATTATGATGGCATAAAAATCCTTGTAGTGTGAAGGAGTGCACAAAGAAAGTATGCAGTATCTAGATTCTAGCCTAAGGGAAGAGAGAGTTCAAAAACAATGATGCTTTGATATGTTGGGAGAAGGCCAATAAGGTCATTCCAGATACAGCAGAGAGAGTGAAAGTATGAATGGTAGATTAAATCCAAGAGGTATGGGGGCAGTGTATTTTGAAGACCAAATAGAATTTGCTGAGTGTTTGGTTACGGTCTTTCTGAGAAAGAGTTGGTCAAAGATGATTCCAAGAATATCTGTTAAGGGAAACAGATCTGTGTGGCTTCATAAGAACAGGTTTTGTTTTAATTAGAAACTGTTTGCAAATGTTAAGTTTAAGAAAGTCAAAAGGTTTCTGAATGGAGATGTTGAGTAGGCAATGGATTTGAAATCAGAGCTTATACATAGAGATCTGAGATAGAGATGTGTGTTTAGTATTCCCAATGTGTATATTTATTATCATCACTGAGAATAAATATGATCACTAAGGGGCTGGATGTTAATACAGAAAAATAGAAATCCAAGAACTATATCCTGGTAAATTCTAAATTTCAAGAGATTATTTGGATGAAGAAATTGAGAATGAAGAGATTGGAAGATAGCAAGAAAATTAAGTGTGTGTTTTAGAAATTAAGTGTATGAAGTGAGTAAATGTTTTAAAGAGAAGTAGAAGTAATGTCAAATGTTACAAGTAAATTATTAAGTTGAGGGGAGAAAAATAACAATGTAAAAAATTACAACATGCTTTTCATATTTTTTATTTTGTCTTATTTCTGAATGGCAATTTTTCCCAAGCAAGTCATATGTTTAAACTCAGATACAAAGGGTAAGGAAATACACCCTACCTCTCAATGTGAAAATATTAAAATTTATATCAAGAGTGGAAAAAATGATTATGGCCCATATTTGCAAACAATCTCACAAAAATTGAGATCCTATAGACAATAAAAAGTTAGTGAAATTATATTATGTATGTTATACTCAGTATTAGTTATTAAAGAAATTCAAATGTAAACCACAGTAGGATACAACCACATAGATACCCATGAAAATGGTCTATATTAAAAGACAATGGCAAGCCAGGCATGGTGGCACATGTCTGTAATCTCAGTACTTAAGAGTCTGAGACAGGAGAATTGCAGGTTCAAGGACAGCCTCAGCAACATAACAAGACTCTCAGCCACATAGTGAGACACTGTTTCAAAACTACAACAAAAATAAAAGGCTGGAGGTAGAATGTACCTGGCATCAATCTCCAGTACCAAACTTAAAAAAGAAAAAAACAAAACAAAACATCAGGTATCAGAAAGGTTTTGGAGAATCTGGAACCTGTATATAGTATGTCATAAATTGCTAGCAAGGTTAAAAAGTGGCAGAGCCTCTTAGAAATATAATCTATCAGTTATTTATATTATTAAAATATATTTATTGTATGATTAAGGAATTAAATTCATATGTAGTCAAAAATATGGAAATCACAAATATGCAAAACATTCAAGTGAATAATCATAACAGCTTTTGTCTCTTGATTAAAATTATAAACAACTCAATATTCACCAAATTTTTTTTAGTTTTCCAACCTATAAATTAATAAACTTTTGCATATATATGTAATGGAATGGTACTTAGCAATACAAAGAACTATCAGCACATGCATCATCATGGGAATGTCAAAAGTAAATAAAGTCAGACAAAAAAATACATACTGTATGATTCAATTTATTTGAAATTCCAGAAAATGCAAAGCTAGACTGAAAGAAAGATTAATGGTTTCCTGGAAACTGGTGGAGGGGTAAGATAATCGACTGTTGGAAGGCATGAGGATGTTACTTGGAGTAATGAAAACAGTCTATATTTCAGATGTGGTTACATGACTGTGTATGTTTGAAAATATTTACCAGTGGATTTTTTCATGTTTTCCAACTATTCCTTTTTTAAAATCTCCTTGGTCAAAAGTTAACTGCACTGTACACTTAAAATGAACAAAGTTTGTTATACGATGATTCAATATTGACATTAGTGATTAAAATAAGAACAAAATGTAATGAATTCTGTGAACAGTCTTCTCTTATAGTTAACAATTTGGATAAAGTAGATAAAATTCATAAAAAAACACAATATATGAAAACACTTCGTCAAGTAATAGACATCAAAATAATTATATGGGCATTGGAATTAAATCATATATAAGGTTTTCCAAAAATAATTTACAATCTCAATTTGGAAGTGAATATGACTAAGATTGAAATATCGCCAATTTATGCAACTCAGAAGTGAAAAATAAAAATGGGAAACTTGTCAACTGAATAGAACCAAAGGTCTCAAACATATTGGTAGTTATTCAAATCCAGTGATATATAAAAAGTATAATGCATCATGCAGAGATTACATAGACATAAAGTTTACATATTTGAAAATCTCTTTGTGATTCAATGTAATAAGCAGCTTAATAGAACTTACCTTTTAACATATGTGTAACGTGCATGTAGATGGTTATTATCCTTAACTTTGATCCTGGTTCTCTGATTGAGGAAGAATGTGATAGTTCCTTCTTTGGGAGGAAAAGAGTATAATGTATATTTTTAATATAGGAATAATAAAAGTGAGATTCACTAAGAGTGAATCTCATTAAGGGTACGGAAATTCACTAATAGTATGGAAAGTGGTCTATTCCATTATTGACAACAATGCTTGACTACATCTTTCTCAAAATGGAATTATAAACTACATGGTTTTCTTTACTTATTAAACATAAGCAAAAGTAACATACGACCCACTAAAACAGAAATATTAATTATTATTTTGTGGTCGAACTCAGCCCTGTTATCTCCCCTTTGTCATGCTAATTGGCATGTTTCATATGAGGGCTGCTCTCTTTCCAGAGAGAAGATTCAAAAGCTGTTCCAGGCATTGCTTAGAAAGCTGCTTGGGCTGCAGTTATAGTTGGACTGCAGATGGTAACTTGTAAATTGAGCAAGAAATAACCATAATTGCAACAAGCTGAGTTTGGGAGATTATTTATTACACAGCAAAGCTGACAAATACATAAATCTGTCTCACTCATTGAACAACTAAATCTTCTCTATTCTAAATGTTCACACTAAGACTGGATTGAATATCAACAGAGAAAACAAGGCCTCTGGATCTCTAAGTTTATGTCATTCAACAAATATTCATCTTGTTTTTATTTTTTACTAAGGAATGTGGTGGGATGTACAATGGCAATGAGATTTATTCCTTGTCTCCAAGGAATTTAAGTTTTAGTGAGAACTCTTCACAAATATAATTATTATGAGGTATGATTTTGTAGTTTCTACAATTGAATCAATTACATTTCAAGTTAGCACCAAAAAGCGAGGTGATTATTCCCAAATTTACTGTGGGGGTAAAGCATGAAACAAAGAAGTTTTATGAAGACAGATAAAGGAAGCAATGCTAAATAGGTTGTATTTCCCTTTACTATGTTGACTTAACTTTTTCCCTTGCTTCAAATCTAAGCTCAAGCTGCATTCCCCTGATGTTAATTTTTGTTGTTATTGTTGTTTTTCTCTTTCCTTAGTTGATAAATTGATGAGTAAAAAAATAAAGCCTGCAATCAGATGGAAAAAATACTAAAGGAAGAGTTGGAACATGAATCTAGACTCTTTATTGTCCTTGAAAAATCATATTTCCCAATCTTTGAAATTCCACAGCAATCCAAAACATATAAATCTTGAACTATTCATTTTACCTAGAAACATTTTTTTCTAGTTTAATCCTCAGTGAGAAAAAACAAACTGACAAAAACTAAAGATGGTTCTCCAAAGTTATAAGAGGAAGTTGACTTCAAACTCCTCCAATTATTGGAGTATTTAATGGAATATTTTGCTAGTTACACATTTTATAAAGATCATACTAAAATATTCAATACTGTAATGGTTTGGATCTAAAATGTCTCTCTAGCCTTCCCAGAAACAAGGTAAGTAGCAATGTTGGAATTGGGGCTTGGTTGCTAAGGTTTCCTGGGGGCGTGGTCATGGGGATTATACCCTCTTCCCCTTGTTCACTTTCTGCTTCCAGCTTCCATGATGTGAGAGTAGAGCTTTGTATCACTCTCTTTTTCTTCTTCCTGCTGCCATACCCTGAGCCCCTGATCATAGCCTCAAATGGATTGAACCTGGAATCACAAAAAAATAAAACAAAACAAAACTGAGAAAATGAATCTTCTTCCCTCTAAGTTGTGTGGTCTGTTGTTTTGGATTATAACAGTGAGATGTTGAATGAGACAAATATTGACACTTCAGACAAAGATGAATATAGAACTCCATTCAAAATTTCAGCTGAGTGCTTGTATCAAATCTTAGTTGCCAAATCAGAGAGTGGTTCCTTGCTCAAACAAATCCCTAATATAAAATTATGTTCAGAATAATAGCATCTTCAGCATTATTCAGATATGCCAGGGACTTGACAAGTTAATTTATAGGTTTGGAGAGTTAGTGAGTTCATTATAGGCAATCTTTTACAACCACATCTCATTAGAAGTTAAGAAATTGAGAATCAAGGATGTTACATTATTTTCTCAGAGATACTGAGTAATTAGGAACATAGCCTGGCTTCTATCTTCCTATATTATTCTTTTCTTTCACCATACTTTGGTTATAGAAATAGATATAGCAAAAATGTTGCTCTGCTTTTTCAGGGTAACTCTCATGGGTGGATATTGACCAGGATGTCTTTGGGAGAAGTTTAATCTATTTGTAGTGCTCCCAGGATCTCCAGGCCATGTCTGTCCCATTTCTATTTCAGGAAGAAAGAAAATTGTTTCAAAACACTTCTTTTTTATTATTCTTTTATTAGTGCATTGTTATTATAAATCATAGATTTATACTGATACATTCAAATACGCTTTCAACGTGAAAGAGAAATAAGTGTGCTATTAGAGATTGCAGAGTTCATCAAAACCATTTAGATTGAAATATTCTGAGCACATTTATTTAAGAGCAACGCAATCACAGTTTGTAATTTCCCAAGAATATATACATCATATTTTACATGCCTTTGTTGTAGTAATTGTAATTGCCACTATAGTAACCTGATTTTTCTGAGATGAAAAAATTTTGAGCTTTAAAGGAATAACCAACACGTGACTTAGCCAAGGCATGGAAATGTGAAAAAAAAAATATGTGTGTGTGTATATATATATATATATATATATATATATATATATATATATATACATGTATGTATGTATATAATTTTGTCACAGGGTCTCACTAAGTTGCAGAGAGCCTCACTAAGTAACTGAGGCTGGCCATGAATCCAGATCCTCCAGTCTCAGCCTCCCAAGTACTAGGATTACAAGTGTGTGCCACCATGCCCAGCTGAAATATGACTATATTATTCTTCCTAGGCATGGGCCTGTATCTTGTCCACTGTAATGACAGATGGAATACTATACATTAGTTTTTTAGTGTTTTAGGAGATAGAAATATCCTTCAAGGGATAGGTCTGTTTATAATAACATATCAAACAGTTGTGTGACATGGTAAAGAAATTAAATATAATTCAGATGAAATAATAGACCTGACAATCTAACGGTATGTTGGTTATATTCATATTCCATCATCTCTTCTGAAATAGGTATGAATACTATCCTACTTTCCTTATGCCTCTGATATGTGGTACAGCTTCTGTCCATGTCTAATTTTCTTCTTGCTCATGTAATTCATTCTAAATTTGCTAAGTTTACTATGTAAAGTTTACAATGAGAAGACCTACTGGGACACTGAGGCTGATTGGACAATCACAACATATTTGGGATGATTTCCTTCAGTAAAACCTTAGTAAAAGAAGAACATAAGTTCCCTAATTTGTTAATTGTAGTCTTTAAATAATATTCTGGTTTCCAGTCCCATGTGGCAAGGATAATGAGGACATATCACTTAATCATGGTAATACAAACATAATAATGAAAATACCTAATTTTTAAGTGCTTTCTTTGGCTAGGCACTTTGTAAAGCACTTTACATAAATTTGGCTATTCAATTTCAGTGGCAAACTCGTGAATTTGAAACAATTATTAAGACAATTTAAGAGTGAGCTCTGAGATTTTATGTAAAATGCTGAAGATTACATGAATGCTAAGAAATTACATTTGACTTTCTTTTTTTCTTTTAGACAGAAATTTTACACTTTGAATACACTATATATTGGATGCTCTCCTAGATTCACAAGTATATAAAACCAATTAAATCACTTTAAAAAACTATTCAGTGATATTCAGATGCATGCATTCAGATGATATTCAGTAGATACATGATTTACTTATACAATTTTATGTCTACACAACTGCAAATATTCAGAAATTTCAATAGCTAAAACAATAACAAAAATTGGAGACATAATGGCTATTTACTGAAGATTCTGTTGTCATATCTTTTCTATATACATACAACAGCACTACTATTTTTATGGAATAATCTATTCACTATCGAGTGTGGTTTCAGTGTGGTTCTTTTTGTGACTACTAGACTGAGGCCATTGTCACATTTCTCTGTCTGCCCACCCCTAAAGAAATTTTCTTATAAAAAAAGAATCTTGCACTCTCAAAGAGCTTCTCTTACTTTTTGTGTGGCCCATCTTCTCTCTTGAATGTTTATTTTCTAATTTTCTGAATAAGTTTCTATATCTCTGAAGAAGAAGAAAGAAAGAAAGAAAGAAAGAAAGAAAGAAAGAAAGAAAGAAAGAAGGAAAGAAAGAAAGCAAGCTATATAACCATAGTAAAGTAAAAGACTTGTGATTTAGTCTTGGATAACTATGTGAAGCATAATTACAAATATTAGCATAGAAATTGGCATAGGAATGGGCATACAGTTCAACTTGGACCTGTCAGAGCTCTTCTTATGATTGTGTATAAAGATAATATGATATATTATAATATTATATATGGATATAAGATGCTTTTTTTTTGGTATTGGGGATTGAACAAGGGTCATTTACCTTTGAGATACATCCTGTCCTTTTTATTTTGAAAACAGATCTAAGTTGTGAGTGTCTCCCTAAGTTGCTGAGGCTGCCTTTGAATCTGTAATTCTTCTATCCCAGTCTCCCAAGTACTGGCATTACATGCTGGTAAGATTATTAGTGATACCTTCATGTATATACATAATAATATTTTATTTGTTTAGTTTTTTTCCTCAAGTCTCATTTTTTCCTCCACACATCCCTCTCCAGGTTCCTTTTCGCTTGTCTTGCTTCTTGTTATCCAAAAGTTCCTTTTTTTATATATATATATTTTCACTATTTTCTTTCTACCTTCCACATATGAGAAAAAAACATATGATCCTCAAGTGAGACTAGCTGACTTTATTTAGCATAAAATTTCTCAATTTCATTCATTTCCTTGCAAAATACATAATTTTATTCTTTATGGATCTAAATATGTACCATACGGCTAAATAGATTCCTTCAATAATTTTGCCATTATGAGTTGTGTTGCTATAGACATGTAGGAGCAACATCTATAAAGAAAGTATAAATAACATACAACAATCAGTTAACTAATAATACAGGAGAAAAGAAAAGTACATATGTACTTTTATTTGTTGCTCAGGGATTGGTGAAACATAGTAAAAAACAATGCAAAGTATAATATCTTTTTCTAGTCCTCAATGAAGCATTGAAGTGTTATTTTTCCCCCTTTAGGCTATTGTTTTACCACAAGGAACAATTCTATCTAATTAGTGTTCATTACTATCTACAAGTCAGTAACTGTCCATGGATCTGGGATTAGAGGAATTCTCTTACTCATTTCCAGAGAACATGATCAATGAATACAAAGATGGGAATTTGAGAATTCCTCTTTCTGGCAAACAAAATATTATTGCATGTAATTTATCTATCACAGGCTTGTAGACCTAAGCCCTTGACAGATTAAATGTTTATTGTCTAACATTGATTGCATCTACTTTGAAAATTTAATCTAAATCATTTCCTAATTTGATTTAGCAGTATTTAGATTTGTCATATTTTTCTTAATTTTAGACTATAGCATATTTTATTCCCAAAAATGTTTTTCAGAGATGCCAAAAATCCCCATAGAATGGAATGTATTATGTCTTTTAAATTAGAATGAGCTAGTGAGATCCAAGATGGTGGAATAGAGAAAGGCAGCATGTTTTGGTTGTTCTGAGACTCTGAACTTACCCAGCGGGAAGACAGCTGCTGGAATCTGGCAGCTCTCAGATATGAATGCCACTAATGAAGAAGCTAAACCTGTCAAACCAATGATTGTAGAGAACCAACAAGAAAAAGAAATTGTGTCCTTCTTTCCACGTTTGAATACCTCAAAACCATGATTTTCCACACTTCCTAGGCAAACCACCCAGTGAACCCCTGTGGGATGAATAAACTATAGACCCGATACAATGGAACTCTTCAATAGTTGAGCCGGGCATGGTGGCGCACGCTTGTAATCCCAGCATTCGGGAGGCTGAGACCGGAGGATCCAGGTTCGCAGCCAGCCTCAGCTACCTAGTGAGGCACTCTGCAACTTAGTGAGACTCGGTTTCATGGAGGCCAGATACCAATGATGAGCAGTGTTTCATGTGATTACAACCCACAGAGTAGCAGTGGTGCACCTGGGGCATTAAATCTCACCCAGAAGGGCCAAAAGCTTGAGACTTTATAGTCTTTGGCCATGCTGAGTTTGGGAACAAAGATCACAGAGGCTTGAAGACTATTAGAGACTTCTGTTGCCTGTAATAAGTACTGTATCCTGCTAAAGCTGTTCTGGGGAACTAATTAAAAATTCTGATTATATGAGAAAGATTCACTGAGGCAAATATGTACCACTAGTATAAAACTTATTAAGGGACACAAATAGACATAGGATCCCCATGTAAAGAGGAAAATGATGCCAAGACAATAAAGACATGAACATAAGAATA
>PVLC010032942.1:0-17857 GCA_004027655.1 Graphiurus murinus | reverse complement strand
CTACACAATCATAACAAGGTCATTCACTGAAGTGAACCTTAGGGGGAGGGAGGGGGAGGGAACGGGAATGGGGAGGGAATCGGGGAAGGGGTCAAATGAGAATTGTGTGCAAATATGTTGTTAACAATTTGTACTTAACAAAGATGTACGCTATATTGCACGAATTACTACAATAAAAATTAAAAAATTAAAAAAAAAAAATATCCATGCAGATCCAAAAGAACTGCAGAGGTCAACTGGGCTCTGTTCTTATATACTTGCAGGGATTTTGTTTTATTTTTTACTCTATTTTTGATTTGTATTGTTTTTTTATTTATGTTTGTTTGGATTGTTGGTTGATTTGTTATTTTTTGCTCAGTTGTTGACTCTCTTCCTCATCCCTTTTATAAGATTCCTACCCTCTCTTATCTATATTCTTCTCCACAACATTTTTTCTCTTTCCATTTTCCTTTTTTTCTATCATATCAAAACCATTTCATACCAATACATCTAAATACACTGACTACCAGAATCTCTCCAAATATCAACTATCTCTAATAATTACCATACATCAACTTAACACACTCAAAAACTTATTCCACTGGATCATATCTTCTACTTTACCCAATTGCATTCATCACTGTGGCTTCTTTCTCCCCCCACCCAACCTTCACCACTGAACACAACCTGTCCTTATATACCAGCTACACCTCTAAAGACATCTCTAAATCTCTCCTGCAGAGATTGGACCATTGGACCAGAGAGGTGAACCACCAGAAAGGACTACCAAACACCAAGGATAAACTCACCTCTGTTGATAGAAGGAGTAGCTCAACACATCTCACATCGAGGACTAAAAACACAGAGGCCAGAAACCATCCTACTCACACCTCTGAGATGAATTCCCATAACAAAAGCAACAAATGAACCCTAGAAGTCAACACTTGAAACCCACCAATGGCACCATTACAGTGGGCAGAAGAAGCCCTAGAGTAATTGCAACTCAGTGCAAGATACTATTCACAGAGAAAAAAGAAAAGAAACCTATAAATTGAGAGGAAATATTGCAAAAACAGCAAAGACAAAAACTTAAGAACAGAGAAGTCACGGGAAGAAAAAATAGCAAAGAAACAATGAGCCACCACAATCGCACAATAAAAAAAAACTTACCAACACAGAATGGCAGAGATTACCAGAAGAACAATTCAGATCTTTAATAGTAGAAATGATACAAAATTTCCAGAAAGAATGTAGAGACAGCCAAAAAGAAATAAAGGACCAAATAAACAAAGAATCTGACACACTGAACAGGAATTAAAGAGAAGCCTTGAAGGAAGTGAAAGAGCAATAATGGAAGTGAAGGCATCAATACATACTACAAACAGTATATTAGATCATAAGGAAAATAGAATATCACTCTTAGAAGATGATCATTCTAAAAATGAATTCATAGTGCCTAATTTAGAAAAAAAAATTCAACACTATGAATTGGATATTGATGAGATCTGGGTCAATTTTAAAAGAACTAACCTAAGAATAATAGGCATTTAAGAGGGATTAGAAGTTGAAACTTATGAAATAAACTATCTTTTCAAAGAAGTAATATCAGAGAAGTTTTCAAACATAGAAAGAGGAGTTTACACACAGGTATAGGAAAAATATAGAGCCCCCTCTAGACAAGACAAAAGAAGAGGTTCTCTATGCCACAAAATAATCAAATTGATTAGTGTAGAGGCCAAAGGGGCCAAGGAGAGAATCTTAAAGGAAACAAAAGTAAAAGGCCAAGTGACATTTAGATGTAAACCAATTAGAATTACTCCAGACCTCCCAAACCAAGACATGAAAGCCAGGAGGGCCATGAGCAACATATTTGAAACTCTGAGAGAAAATAACTTACAGCCAAGATTCTCATACCCAGCAAAACTCTCTCTCAAAATTGACAAGAAAATAAAAACTTTCCATGACAAACAGAAACTGAGTTTATGTCTTCCAAACCATCATTAGATAAAATACTCAAAGAGATTAATTACCAAGAAGAACTAACAAGTAAACCTCAGAAACAGAAAACCAATAATTTCCAGGAAGCAAACAACTAAGCAAAGAAGAAAAAACACTACCTCAAACAGAAGTCAAAACTCAAAATGTTAGGAATTAAAAATCATCTCTAAATAATCACACTGAATATAAATCACCTTAATTCCCCAATAAAAAGATACAAAGTGGCAAAATAGATTAAAACCCATAATTCATCTATATGCTGCCTGCATGAAACATACCTTACAAGCAAAGACTCCCAAAAATCTAATGGTGAAGTGCTAGAGTAAGATAATCCATGCCAATAGAACTAGAAGACAAGCAGGAGAAACAAATATGATATCAGATAAATTAGACTTCAAGCTTAAGCTTATCAAAAGAGACAAAGCAGGTCATTTTTTTACTAGTAGAATGAACAATTCAGAAAGAAGAAATAAAAATTGTCAACATTTATACCACAAACATTGGTGGAACCACTTTCATAAAACAAAATCTGCATGATATAAAGTCAAATGTAGTTTTCAATTCAATACTGGGAGACTTCAGTACTCCTCTCACATCACCAGACTGATCTTCTAAAGGTCAATAAAGATGATTCACACCTAAAGAATACCTTAAACCAAATGTATCTATTAAACACATACAGAATATTTCACCCAACTACAGCTGAATTCACATTTTTCTCAGCTGCCCATGGAACCTTCTCCAAAATAGATCACATTCTGGACCACAAAGCAAGTGCTGGCAAATTCAAAAAATGCAACATAATTCCCTGCATCTTTCAGACCACAATGGAAAACTACTAGAAATTAATTCAAAGAAGACCCAGAGTATACATGTAAACACATGGAGACTGAACACCACATTGCTGAAAGAGGAATGGGTCATAAAAGAAGTAAGGGGAGAAATTTTAAAAAATCCTAGAAACCAATGAAAATAGGGACACAACATATGAAAACCTTTTGGACACCTTAAAAGCAGTATTAAATGGAAAATTTATAGCACTGAGTGCCTACATAAGAAGAGAAGAAAATCACCAAATAAATAACCTAATGACACAGCTCAAAACCCTTGAAAAATATGAACAATCTAACCTCAAAGCCAGTAGAAAACAGAAAATTATGAAAATCAGAGCAGAAATTAATGAAGTAGAAAAAAAAAAAAAAATATATATATATATATATATATATATACAGAAAATCAGCAAAACCAAAAGCTGGTTTCTTGAAAAAAAAAAAAAAAGATTGATAAACCATTAGTTAGCCTAACCAACCCAAATTACCAAAATAAAAGATGAAAAATGTGATATTAACACCAACTGTATGGAAATCCAGAGTATCATCAGAAATCACTTTGAAAAACTGTACTCCAACAAAATGGAAAATCTAGAAGAAATTGACAAATTTCTAGAAACATGTAACATTTCTAAACTGAGTCAAGAAGATATAGAAAACTTACACTGACCAAAAGCAATCAAACGGATAGAAGCAGCAATAAATAGTTTACCATCAAACAAAAGCCCCGGGCCAACAGATGGTTTTCCAAGAGAATTTTATAAAACATTTGTAGAAGAGCTAATACCAATAATTCTCAAGCTATTCTATGAAAAAGAAAGAAATGAGGCTCTCCCAAATACATTTTATGATGTCAATGTCATATTAATGCCAAAGCCAAATAAAGACAGCTCAAGAAGAAAAAACTATAGGACTATATTGTTGATGAACTTAGCCACAACACTGCTAAACAAAATACTAACAATGTGTATTCAAAACCACATCAAGAAAATTACACACCATGACCATGTCAGGGACATCTCAGGGATGCAAGGCTGGTTCAACATACAGAACACAATCAATGTAATTCACCATATAAACAGAATCAAAGACAAAAATCACATGATAATTTCAATAGATGCTGAAAAACCATTTGATAAAATCCAACATCCATTCATGCTAAAAGCACTGGAGAGAATCAGAATAGAAGGAACATGCCTCAACATCATAGAAGCAATATACAATGGGCCCACAGCCAACATAATTTTAAATGGGGGAAAACTGCAAGAATTCTCACTAAAAACAGGAATAAGACAAGGATGTCCATTATTGCCCTTCTGTTCAATATTATACTTGAGACTCTACCATAGCAATAAGGCAAGAGACAAAAATCAGAAATGTAAAAATAGGAAAAGAAGAACTAAAACTATCCCTTTTTGCAGATGACATGATACTATACTTAGAAGACACAACACATCAACCAAACCACTTATAGAACTGATCAACAAATTCAGCAAAGTGTCTGGATACAAAATCAGTCTTAAAAAATCAGAAGCTTTCCTGTATGCCAACCATAAATCCACTGAAAAAGAAATCCAGAAAACAATCCCACTCACAATAGCACCCAGAAAAATAGAATACTTAGGGATAAGCCTAATCAAAGAGGTGAAAGTCTTCTATAAGGAAAACTATAAAAAGTTGAAAAAATAAATTGAAGAAGACCTTAGAAGATGGAAAGATCTTCCGTGCTCATGGACAGGCAGAATAAATATCATAAAAATGACCATCCTCCCAAAAGTGATCTATAGATTCCATGCAATACTGATTAAATTACCAAAGTCACTCCTCACAGACATGGAAAAATCAGTCCTTAAATTCATTTGGAACAACAAAAGGCCCAGAATAGACAAAGTAGTTTTTAGGAACAAGAACCATGCAGGAGGCATCATGGTTCAAACATGGTTCAACATGACTTCAAACTCTACTGCAAAGCCACAGTAATAAAACCAGCATGGTATTGGCACAAAAACAGACACATAGACCAATGTAGCAGAATAGAAGACTCAGAAAACAAACCCACAAACTTGCAGTCAATTGATTTTTGTCAAAGAAGCCAAAAACATACACTGGAAAAAAGATAGCCTGTTCAACAAGTGGTGTTGACAAAACTGGTTAGCCATATGCAGGAAAATGGAAATAAACACAAGAGTCAATTCAAGGTGGATCAAAGACTTGGAATTCAGGTCAGAGATGTTGCAGCTACTTGAAGATGGCATAGGCCCAACACTTCAACACATAGGCATAGGTTAAAACTTTTTCAACAACACCCCAAAGGCACAGGCAACTCAATGGAAGAACAATACATGGGATTGCATTAAACTGAAGAGCTTCTGTACAGCAAAAGAAACTATCAAGAACCTTAACAGAGAGCCCACAAGAGTGGGATAAAATTTTTGCTAATTACTCCTCTGATTGAGGACTAATAGCTAGAATGTTCAGAGAACTCAAGAAACTCAGTGGTAAGAAAACAAATAACCCAATATAAAATTGGCAAAGGATCTAAATAGACACTTCACAAAAGAAGAAATAGAAATGGCCAATAAATATATGAGGAAATTTTCAACACCATTAGCAAACAGAGAGATACAACTTAAAACTACCCTTAGATTTCACCTAACACCAATTAGAATAGCAATCATCAAAAAGACAAACAACAACAAATTCTGGTGAGGGTGTGGAGAAGAGGGAACCCTAATACATTGTTGGTGGGATTGCAGATTAGTGCAACCACTTTAGAAAACAGTGTGAAGCCGGGCATGGTGGTGCACACGCTTGTAATCCCAGCATTTGGGAGGCTGAGACCAGAGGATCCTGGTTCGCGGCCAGCCTCAGCTACCTAGTGAGGCCCTCCGCAACTTAGTGAGACCCTGTTTCAAAATAAAGAATAAAAAAATAGGGCTGGGGGTATAGCTCAGAGGTAGAATGTCCCTGAGTTCAATCCACAGTACCGCAAAAAAAAAAAAAAAAAAGAAAACAGTGTGGAGGATCCTCAGACAAATGGAATGAGCCTACTATGTGATCTAGCAATACCACTTCTGGTATCTACCCAAAATAATGGAAACCAAACTATCAGACCAATGCATATATATCTATGTTTACAGCTGCAGAAATCACAATTGCCAAACTATGGAACCAGCTAAGATGTCCATCACTAGATGAATGGATTATGAAACTATGGGATATGTGTACAGTGTAAATGTACTCAGCTATAAACAAGAACAAAATCATGTCATTTGCAGGGAAATGGGTGGAACCGGAAAACATTATGCTAAGTGAGACTGTTCAGTCACAATAAAAAAATCATATGCTCTCCCTAATATGTGGAAGCTAGGGAGAAGATAGGACATAAGAGGGACTCTAGATGAAGAATGAGAAACCTTAAGTTAAGAAGGTGACTTTACTTAAGGTGATAGGGAGAGGGAAGGGAAACACCTGAATGCACATGATATACTTTCAAAATAAGATCAAAGTCAAACACTAAGCTGAACTTGAAATGTAGGGAAGTGGAGGGAGTTGGTCAGGAATTGGAGAAGGGTTATATGAGAAATGTGTGCATGTATGCCTCTACCAGCTAGTGCCTATCAAAGATGTATGATTATAATGCATCAATAAAAATAAACAAATAAAATATCTTATTCAGGAAGATTCTACCAATGTCTATATGTTGGAATGTTGGTCCTATGCCCTCCTCTAGTAACTTCATTTTCTTGTATAATTTCCAAGTCTTTGAGCCACCTTAAGTTGAGTCTTGTGTAGGGTGAGATGTTGCAGCTTCATTTCATTTTTCTACAAAGGGATAAACAGTTTTCTCAACACTATTTGTTGAAAAGACTGTCTTTTCTTCAGCATATGTTTTTGGCACCCTCGTCAATAATCAATTCACTGTAATTATGTGAATTTATTTCTGAACCTTCTATTTTGTTCTTTTAGTCTATGTATTTTTTTGTGCCAATACTATGATGTTTTTATTACTATAGCTCTGTAGTATAATTTGAAGTCAGGTATATCATACCTCCTGTATTGTTCTTATTGCTGAGTATTGGTTTGGATATTCTAAGTCTTGCATTTTTCTATATAAATTTTAAGACTGATTTTTCTAGTTCTGTGAAGAATGGCATTGGTATTTTAATAGGGATTGCATTGAATCTGTAAAGCATTTTTGGTAGAATGGCCATTTTGATAATATTTATTATGCCTATCTAAGAGCTTGAGAGATCTTTTAGTATTCTTCAATTTCTTTCCTTAGTGTTTTATAATTTTTGTTGTGGAGATATTTTACTTCCTCAGTTAGATTTAGGACTAAATCTAGTTGAGCACATTTAATCACTGGAGTGAGTTCCTAGAAGAACACTGGAAGATGTTATTAAGAAGTTTGATCAATCTGATAAAGTCACTGTGTTGCTAATTGGTTCTTATCAAAATTAGTACCCATCTTCTCAAATTCCAAAGGAAAAGTTCCCAGGTCCTTGGGAAAGACATTTCCAGGTACAAAACTGTCAAGAGGCTGGGCAAAGGTCTAAACCAAAGATGAGAAAGAATTTACAAATTTCAAGTTTTCTAAAGAAAATATTCTAAGAAAAGGAAGGTCAAGGGTCTATAGTCAGGAAAATACTTGTCTGAAGTTTAATCAAACTGCAGGGGAACTTTACTCAAACCTACCATGTAAAAATCCAGCATGGTTTTCCTGTGAGGAAACTGTTTTTACCCTGGACTCATAAGTTTGATACATGTCCCATATAGGTGTAAATTCTTCTCACAGAAATGAGGACTGAATACTTTTTTGATCATATAATGACAAAGATTGACATGGTATAATGACAGCAAGCACATAACGTTGCCATGTCAGTCTCTTGTAACATCAATCTTCTTTTTTAACCCTTTCTTCTGAGTGGTCTTCAGAAGCCCCATTGTGATAATTTCTTGAATAATTCACTACTCATTTAGTCTATGAATAATAATTTCAATAAAATAAAAGCACTTTTAGTCACTTGGATAGTCACCATCTACTGGTATGCAAGCAAACACCCTGGATGACTTTTCTCATCCCAGACTATCTACAGATGAATTCCTGACTTTCTTCTCCTTTTGGTGCCATGTTTCTAAGTAAGACATGGCTGAGATTCTAAATGTTATTTTCATATGCTGTAAATATAAATAAATATTACATAGTATTCATCTTTTGTCCCAGTCTAGGTGGCTGATTTAAGAGGGCTGTCTTAATATTTGACTGGACTAAAAGAAAACTATTACTAAATTTGTGACTTTGAGTAAGTCATTTATCTTTTGTGAGGTCAATTGTTTTTGACAACTGGTCTAGGCTATAGTCCCCAGTTATCCAATCAAATATGGGTCTCGATGCTGCTGTGAAAGTATTTTGTAGATGTGACTAGTGTTCATAATCAGTAGACGTTGAGTAAAAGAGTTTTTCCTAGATAATGTGGCTAGGCCTGATTTAGTCAATTGTAAAGGTCTTAAATGCAGAATTGAAGTTTCCTGGAATAAGAAGAAATTACACTTGTAGTATACAATTTTAATTTGTTCCTAAGGCTTCAGTCCTGCTCTTTTTTTTCTCTTTTCGTTTTTTTATTGCAATAATTCGTGCCTTTGTATATATACATTTTTGTTAGGTACAAATTGATAAGGACAAATGTGCACACGTTTCTCATCTAACCTCTTCCCCAATTCCTACCCTGCTCCCTTGCCCTCCCTCCCTCTCAAGTTCAGTTCACTGAGTGACCTTGATATAATTGTGTAAGTACATCATGTGCCTTAGGATGCCCTTCCCCCCCACCCCCACCCCTGTCCATCCCCTTGGGTTAAATCAACTTCTTTGTTTATCGAGGGTCTCTACGTTTTCATCTGGGGACCCTCTTATGCCCCATCTTCTCCCTAACATCCTCATATTAGGGAGAACATATGCTTCTTTACTCTTTGTGACTGGCTAATCTCACTTAATGGAGCAGAATAGAAGACTCAGAAACAGACCCACAGACTTAACAGTCAACTGATTTTTGACAAAGGAGCCAAAAATATACACTGGAAAAAAAATATACACTCTTTAACAAATGGTATTGGCAAAACTGGTTAACCATATGCAGGAAAATGGAAATAAACCCCACTTTCTCACCCTCCACAAGAGTCAACTCAAGGTGGATCAAAGACCTGGAAGTTAGGCTGGAGACCTTGCAGCTACTTGAAGAGGGCATAGGACCAACACTTGAACACATAGGCACAGGTAAAAACTTTCTCAACAAGACCTCCAAAGCACAAGCAACTCAAAGAAAGATCAATACATGGGATTGCATTAAACTGAAAAGCTTCTGTGCAGCAAAGGAAACTATCAAGAACCTCAACAGAGAGCCTACAGAGTGGGAGAAGATTTTTGCCAGTTACTCTTCAGATAGAGGTCTAATATCTAGGATATACAAAGAACTCAAGAAAATCACAGCCAAGAAAGCAAATAACCCAATCAAAAAGTGTACAAAGGATCTAAATAGACACTTCACAAAAGAAGAAATACAAATGGCCAATAAATGTCTGAGGAAATCTTCCAAATAATTGGCAATCAGAGAGATGCAAATCAAAACTACCTTGAGATTTCACCTAACCCCAATCAGAATGGCAATCATAAAAAACACGAACAACAACTGCTGACGAGGGCGTGGAGAAGTGGGAACCCTAATATATTGTTGGTGGGATTGCAAACTTATGCAACCACTTTGGAAAACAGTATGGAGAATCCTCAGATGAATGGGAATAAATCTACCTTATGTCCCAGCAATACCACTTCTGGGTATCTACCCAAAAGAATGGAAACAAAACTACCAGACCAACGCATGTGTATCTATGTTTATAGCTGCACAATTCACAATAGCCAAATTATGGAAGCAGCCAAGATGTCCATCGACAGATGAATGGATTAAAAAACTATGGGGTATGTACACAATGGAATTTTACTCAGCCATAAAGAAGAACAAAATCATGTTCTTTGCAGGGAAATGGATGCAACTGGAAAATAGTCCTGCTCTTTTAGATGATTTATCTTGTATTAATTTTATAGAGTAGTTGTACAAATTACCACAATATTACTATCTTAATACAACAGAAATGTATACTCTCACAATTTGGTAGGCCAGAAATATTAACTGAAGATATCAGGAAGTTCTGATTTCCCCTAAAGCTTTCAGGGAAGAACAGGTCTTGCTTCTTCTAGTTTATGATGACCTCAGGTATTTCTTGGCTTGTGTGAGCCTAACCCAATCTCTGTCTTTGTTTTTCACATGTCCTTCTCCCCTTCTTTCTGTGAGTCTTACACCTCTGTGTTTGGATGCACTCAGATAATCCAGGATCGGTAATTTTCACACTTAACTACATCTATAGGGTTCCTTCTGTCAAATAAAATCACATTCACAGATACTGGGGTTAAGATTTCAACATCATTTTGGGGTATATTATTCAATACATTGCATCCATTCATATACATCTCTTACTGGTTCTGTTTCTCTGGTTGCACCTTTACTGATATACCTTCCTATATCATGTTCATGTTTGTAACGTCAAGTGGGTAGAGAGAAAGATGATCTTCAAGGTCTATGTGTGTGTGTGTGTGGTACTGGGTATTGAGCTCAGGGGAATTCTACCTCTGAGCTACACCCCCAGTTGTATTTTTTATTTTTATTATTTTATTTATTTATTTATTTATTTTGTGGTACTGGAGATGGAACCCAGGGACATTCTACCTCTGAGCTACATCCCTAGCCCTAATTTTTATTCTTTGTTTTGAAACAGGGTCTCACCAAGCTGCGGAGGGCCTCACTGAATAGCTGAGGCTGGCTGAGAACCCAGATTCTCCAGTCTCAGCCTTTCAAGTACTGGTATTACAAGCATGCACCATCAAACCTGACTTCAAGGTCCATTTTAAGCAAAAATACACTTTAAAGGTATGTAGCATATGTATCCTGATTTTTAAATGTTTACTTTAGAAGACTCTAACAAGCAGAGATTGTCTGCACATGACACTATTGCATTTTTTGCAATTCAATTTCTTTAGTTTACAGAATATGAGTTTCCTCTTTACTTCATATGCTTTTCTACCCATATCATGCAGAGAAAGCAGAAAGAGTATAACTATTCCTGGTAACTTCAGCCAAATATTAGTTTTCTTTCTAGGAAGAGAGATTTAACAAAGATCAGACCTCGCTTAGAAAAAATACTGTCTTAACACTTTCCTAAGAAAATAGCAAGTTAGTTAAATTTTCCTCCCACCTGATATGACTAAATGTTCCTGATAGATTCCAATTCATTTTTTTATTAAAAGAATATTGAAGAGGTAAGCATATTTCCTGCTGTCCCATAAAGGCATGCAGCAATAAATTATTTGTGCTAAAATGGAAAATACTCAAAGGAATTAATTTTAATGCAAGAAAGAAATAATTTTGAATTTGGTGAAAGAATATGACCTTCATGTATTTGAAACTATGATGAAAAATTGACCCTAAGGGACCAAACTAAAAATTTCTGCAGTTAAATACAGCAGTGAAACACCATCCATATGGCATAATCAATATCCTTGCAGGGCATAATGCATTTACTTTTTCGGTTAATAGTTCCTCTCCCTCACTGTATGTAAAATTCAGATTAAATCATTACTTCCTTTAAAAAATCAGCTTATCAAAAATATCAATACTTAGCCAGGTGTGGTGGCGCACGCTTGTAATCCCAGCATTCGGGAGGCTGAGACCAGAGGATCCAGGTTCGCGGCCAGCCTCAGCTACCTAGTGAGGTGCTCCGCAACTTAGTGAGACCCAGTTTCAAAATAAACAATAAAAAATAGGGCTGGGGGTGTAGCTCGGAGGTAGAATGCCCCTGGGTTCAATCCCCAGTACCAAAAAAAAAAAAAATCAATACTTTTACCACAAGGAAAACAGAAAAGTGTCATGATCAAATATTTTGTGACTCTAATAGATACCATTCATATTTACACATGTGTTTGTACACACATATATAGATACACATGTATTTTATACATTAATGTTTAGAGTAAAATTTATTTAAAATTATTAGGTAAGAAGAATATATATTAATCCTTAACTAAAAGAAAAAAAAGAAATGCAGAAGCACTCACTTATAATACATTTCATTATTGTAAAGCCTTTTACATACAGAAAGTAATAGTGTATTAAATTTAAAAAACTATTGTCCTCTGTTGTTAGTGAAGATTCACTGAATCAATGCATACTAGAAAAAATTTGAAAAAGAGAATATTTAGAAAAATCAGTTGAATTTTTTCACATCTACTTTTATATTTAAAATTTCTTATATGGCTTATTTTCAATTGATAAACACTTGACCTTTGTACATGAAGACTCAAATCAAAGAATATTGATGACATGTTTCTTGTGAGCAAATAGATATTTTAAGAAGTGAGGTATGCACTTGTCATCCCAGTTATGGGAATTGATGAGGCAGAAAGGTTGCAAGTTTGAGGCCAGCTCAGGCAACTTAGTGAGATTCTGTCTCAAAATAAAATAAAAGAGCTTGGAATGGTTCATGTGTAGGACCCTGGGTTCAGTCTCCAGTACTGAAAAAAAAAGGAGCAATTTGATGGTGTATCTTGGTATGTCTGATAATGTCTTTGTCTTCTACTAAAGAGAAAAATAAAATATGCAATGAAACAGTAGTATTTGCTTCTTAAATGAAGAATAATCTTTACAAAATTTCAAAAAATGCTTGGACACAAATTTCTAATTTTCTAAAAAAACTTCCCATACATATGCTTGAGAATATTCTTTTATTCTCCATAGTCAAGTACAAGTAAACCAGTGACTATGTATATTATTATCAGTTCCAATATGGCAAAGTCAAACTTGAGATAGTTAATTTTATGAAGCTAGATGTGAGTAAAAGATAATTTCTCTAAAACACAGGATGATTCTTAATTGGTTCTATATTTTGGTATCTTTGTTGCTTTTCTAAGTGAAACTTTTTTCTTCTTTATGTTTCTTCCATGCTGCTCCAGGAATGTGCTCTTAAGTTGCCCATGAGCAGCAGTAGAGTTGTAATATTGGGGCCAACCATTTTTGGAAGGTGCCCTTACTTCTCTATTGCTCCTTTACTATTAAAAGTAATTCCACTAAAAAAAAAAAAACCTAGCAGTTTTAAAAAGTGACAAGAGTATTTTTCTCTTTCCACCTGTAGTGTAAATGGGGTTTTCATAAAGGAGGCTAACAAGAAAGAGAATTTGAATATTATTTAACAATCACTTTGGAATATCTGACACTGATCAATTAATCCAGCACACTAAACCTATATAAATTCCATGCTAAGGCACTCTGGGGTGAAAATCATGTGTAAAGTATGTGTCTCTGCACAGAACATAACTGATCACAAAGTTGTTGTTGTTATTGTTTTAATTTGGGACATAGGATAAGGTACTTATGTTGTGTGTTTTAGGAGAGGAGGCCATAGAAAGGTTGAAGAAAGAGATAGAAATTAAGGTATATGAGAGTTAGAAAGCCTAGCTCCAAAGACCTAGGAGCCTAATAGAAAATGCAGAGTTCACTTTGTTGCAAATAAAGCTGGGTTGTACTGTGATCCAGATAAGTATCTCAAGTAGATGTTGAGAACAATAACTTCTATTGAGATAAAGTGCTTCCCCATTCAGACAATTAGAAGAGCCATATCCTGCTCATTTAATAATACAAGAGAAATTCTTCATTTTTGTTATAAGTTAAAAAGTTATGACATTAAGGCTTTCATTGCTGTTCTTTTTACTGGACTGAGAATAAGCAGATGGTATAGGCAGGTGTTGAAGTTGTGAGAGGACGTATGATGACTACTTCAGGGTTTTCAATAAGTCTTTTCTGTCTCTCATTTCCCTTAGCTGAGAAATGATTATCTCATATTTTAGTTAGGATCAAATAAATCACATATATTAAAATTCCAAAATAGTTTTTCACATAGTAATTGATAAGGAAGTGTTGACAGTTTGTGCTTATTAATAAACTATAGGCAGTTAATGAAGAGTGCCTGAATGACTGTCTTGAGAAAGAAGTGTGTTAGACAAATCCTTGTTAATTTGATAGTCAAGGAATTGTAATTACTTATGTATTTCTTGATAACATGTGAAGTTGACCCACAACCACTCCAAAGTCAAGAATTGAGAGCTGAGCATGGTGGGTCTCAATTGTAATCCCAGTACTTCGGAGGCTGAGACAGGAGGATTGTAGGCTCATGTCCAGCCTCAGCTACTTAGTGAGGTCCTTCACAGCTTAGTGGACCCTGTTTCAAAATAAAGAATAAAAAATAGGGTTGGGGGTATAGCTCAAAGTAGAATGCCTCTGGGTTCAATCCACAATGTTGGAAAAACAAAAACAAAGGCAAGTCAAGAATTGAGTTAATCAGTTTGCACTTTGCACTTCTAGTGCCTTGTACAGTGCTTTATCTATAGTAGTTACTGAATATTTGTTGAATGAGTGAACTGTTTAAACCTGAGGGAAGTAGAACATGAAGTATTATATTTATTTCTAGCTTATCAGTCTCAATAGTCAGAGGCAACATGGTGTTTAGTCACTGTTTCCTTGTTTCTTTGGGCCATGATATTTGAGCTTAACATATCTATAAGCCAGTCTAAACATGGAGTGATGGTCTGGGTATAAGTTAGACCTGGGACTCCAGGTAAGGTCCCACCCCAGAAGCTTGGGGTGGTCCCAGCAAGTCATTTGCTGGCTGGTGCTGCACAAGTCATGTCATATCTCTGACCTTCATTTTCTTACCTAGGAAGTCAGTTAGTTGATTAAGATACTTTCATAATGGGAAGATTAATGTTGAAAAACAGGTTAAAACATATTCATATTTAGCATTTAAGGATTTATTGGGTATACATGCAATTTTAAGTATTGATAAATACACAGTTTTTAGGCTGGTAAGGTGGTGCATTCTTGTAATCCCTGAACTTGGGAGGCTGAGACAAGAGGAGGTTCAAAGCCAGCCTTGGCAACTTAGTGAGGCTCTCAGCAAACTAGTGAGTCTGTTTCCAAATAAGAAATTAAGTCAGGCTGGAGATGTAGTTTGTAGATAGAATGCCTCTGGTTTCAATCCCCAGTATAAGTGAATAAATAAATAAATAAATAAATAAATAAATAAATAAATAAATAAATAAATAAATGGCTTTTTAAGCTTCGAATAATCTTTTTAAACTTCTGGGCAATGCCTCCAATCTAGTCTGAAAATGACCTAGTTGCATGGATCTCAACCTTGCTGTGTCTCCAATATATAACCTATGTCTCTTATTTAAATGAAGGTGTTAGGAACTAGCCCAGATATTGAGTCAGAATTGCTGAAGATGGGTGACAGGCATGATCTCTCTTTTTTTTTAATTTTTTAATGGAGCATTATAGTCTCACATCATAATGTAGTTCACAGTGATCATGACACACCAGCACACAGCACTTAATGTGCTTTCCCCTGGCCCTCTCCCCTCTTCTCCCCTTCCCTATGTAGGATACTTAGATCGATGTTGGTATTCTCACATATGTACTTAATGTCAATGGAAGTGACTCCTTCATTGGTTCTCCTCCTTCCACTAGACCACCTTCCTGGCTCCACTGGACTATCTTCTCCATTATCTGAGTCTCTCTGGTATCCCCATTACTCCTTAGCTTCCATATATGAGAGAAAACATATGCCCCTTCACTTTCTGTGACAGGCTAATTTCACTTAACATAATGTTCTCCAGGTCCATTCATTTTCCTGCAAATGACATAATTTTGCTCTTCTTTATTGCTGAATAGAATTCCATTGTGCATATACCCCATAATTTTGTAATCCATTCATCTTTTGATGGACACCTGACTTGGTTCCATAATTTGGCTACTGTGAATTGTGGTGTTATAAACATGGACATACTATGATTTTCTGATTTCAGTCCCTTTGGAAAGATAACCAGGAGTGGTATAGCTGGATTATCTAGTAGATCCACTCCAAATTTTCTGAGGAATATCCACATAGTGGCCATGTTAATTTGAAATCCCATATTTTCAATATATACTCAAGACTCTTGCCAGATCAATAAGATAAGAGAAGAATATCAAAGGAATTAGATAGGAAAAGAAGAACTGGAATTATCTCTATTTGCAGATGACATGATCCTATATTTAAAAATCCAAGAACTCAACCAAGAGACTTCTAGAGCTGATTAAAAAATTCAACAAAATAGTGTAATACAAAATCAATCTAAAAAAATCATAGCTTTTCTATATGCCAATCATGAATTCATGGAAAAAGAAATCTAGAAAACAGTTCCACTCACAGTAACCTCAAAAACAATGAAATATTTGGAAATAAACCTAACCAAGGAGGTAAAATATATCTACAGTGAAAATTATAAAAAACTAAAGAAAGAAATTGAAAAATATCTTAAAAGATGAGTCTCCCATGCTTTTGAATAGGCAGAATACATATTATCAAAATGGCTATTCTACCAAAACTTATCTACAGAGTCATGCAATTTCCATCAAGATACAATGACATTCTTTATAAACCTAGAAAAATCAATCCTAAATTTCATATGGAGAAATAGAAGACCCAGAATAGCCAAAACAATTCTTGGCACTAAAAACTATGCAGGAGGTATTACAATTTCTGATCAGATTATACTACAAAGCCATAGCAATAAAACAGGTTGGTATTGACACAAAACAGACATATAGACCAACGGAACAGGATAGAAGATACAGAAACAAATCCACACACTATAGACAATTAATTTTTGACAAAGGTGCCAAACACATATGTTGGATGTGTTCCGGGAAGATGGCGATGGAGTGAGACACGTCTCAAGAGGTGCTGTGAGCTCGATTCAAATCAGTCGTGGAACCAACTTTTTAAAGAAGAAAAAAGCAACAAAAGGGTGAAAAACGCTGTGAAAACTGGAACGCAGCTGAGCAAAATCCAGAAGGCTGATCAGGGAGAGCAAAGAAGCCCGTCTCCGTGGCTGCGGAGCCACGCTGCTGAGCGGAAGCCATCATTGAGCTGGCCCCCGGCGTGAGATCTACTAAAAAAGAAATATACAACAACCCTCTGCACCCCACCGGCTAGAGGCAGAGTGAACGACTCCCGAACTCCCCATCCTAGCCAGGCAGCATTTCGAGGCACCTCTGACAGAGTCCAGAACGTGTGGTACGACCAGCTTAAGCCCTTGCAAGTCCATTCCAGCTCACCTCTCCCCGCAGAGCCGGAGCAGAGATAACTGCACTGCAGAGCTTGAATCAAAACGACCTCAGAACAGCTTCTTGACGGAAGGAAGGAGAAGAAAAGCAGCTTAAAAGTGAGTAAAGAAACAGGCAGCTGATCGGAATCTAAGGAGCAGACCAGGGAGAACGGTGGAGCCGGCGCATGCACAGCAGGAGCAGCCACCATCTTGTCGGCCACCCACAGCAGCAGAAACCTACCCAAATATCTGGAGAGGCCAAACCAGGTCTTTTCTTACAAACTTGCAGGGATTTTTATTTTGCTTCTTGCTGACGGTCCTTGTTTTCTGGAGTTTTTTGCCTTGTTTTGTTCTGTTTTTACTGTTTTACCTTTGCATTGCTTCAATTTATGTATGTTTGTTCAGAGGATTGGTTGCTTTTGAGCTTTTGCTAGATCCTAGAAGTCAACAACTGAAACCAACCAAAGGCATCAATAGAGCAGGCAGAAGAAATACCAGAGTAATTGTAATTCAGTACAAGACACCATTCACAGAGAGAAAATAAAAATAAGAAACCTATAAATTCAGAGAAAGTGTGCAAGAGCAGCAAAGTTATAAATTTAGGAACAAGGAAACCATGGGAAGGAGAAATACCAAAGAAACAGTGAGTCAACATGACCCCGAAACAACAGAACTCAATGACACTGAATGGCAGAGCTTACCAGAAGGACAATTCAGATCCTTAATAATAGAAGTGATACAAAACTTCCAGAAAGAATGCAGAGAGAACTGGAAAGAAATAAAAGAACATATAAACAAAGAA
>PVLC010032941.1:0-18000 GCA_004027655.1 Graphiurus murinus | reverse complement strand
AGCCACTGGAACTTATTTTTCAGTACTGGCGATGGAACGCAGGGCCTCATACATGCTAGGCAAGGGCTTTGCTACTGAGCTACATCCCCAGGAGCCATTGGAAATTTATTTATTTATTTATTTATTTATTTATTTATTTATTTATTTATTTATTTATTTATTTTTGTGGTACTGGGGATTGAACTCAGGGACATTCTACCTCCGAGCTATACCCCTAGCCCTATTTTTTATTCTTTATTTTGAAACAGGGTCTCACTAAGTTGCAGAGTGCCTCACTAGGTAGCTGAGGCTGGCCTCGAACCCGGATCCTCTAGTCTCAGCCTCCCAAATGCTGGGATTACAAGCGTGTGCCACCATGCCCAGCTCCCATTGGAAATTTTTGAGCAGAGTGACATAACTAGAATTGTGTACTTGAAAATTTTATTCTTTATAATGTACAAAACAGTTTGGAAAACTTTTTTTTTTTCTGTACTGGGGACGGAACCCAGGGGCATTCTACCTCCAAGATACACCCCCAGCCATGTTTTTTGTTCTTTATTTTGAAACAGGGTCTCACTAAGTTGCGGAGGGCCTCACTAAGTAGCTGAGGCTGGCAGAGAACCTGGGATCTTCCTGTATCAGTCTCCCAAGTACCGGGATTACAAGCATGTGCCACCACACCCGACTGGAAAACTATTTTTTAAAAACACAAATATGACTTGGGAGGCTGAGACCAGAGGATCACAGGTTTGTGGCCAGCTTCAGCTATTTAGTGAGGCCCTCTGCAACTTAGTGAGACCCTGTTTCTAAGTAAAGAATAAAAACTAGGGCTGGGGATGTAGCTCAGAGGTAGAATGCTGCTGGATTCAATCCGTAGTACAAAAAAAAAAAAAAATGTAGGCAAGATATAATGCAAATGTAAGTTGGAGTGATTGGATAAGAGATGCCAGGCTTGGTGACACATGCCTCTGATCTTAGCATTTGGGAAGTTGAAACAGGAGGATTGCAGGCTCAAGACTAGCCTCAGCAATTTAGCAAGATTCTCAGCAATCTAGCAAGATCCTGATTCAAGAATAAATAAATAAAAATTAAGAGAGAAAATTGATTCTCTTGCAGAGAGCAGATTTGTTCTATCACGGATATGGGAGACATCATGCAAGGCTGAAGGGCTTGGGAGGGGGGCTGTTACCTTGAGAAACGGGTGAGGAGATGGAGTGGTAGATGAGTGTCTAATCAACCTCCATCTCAGCTTCTCCAGGAGGTGCTAAACTATCAGAAATAGCTTCCTGTTGATGATATAGATATTATAACTTCACTTATCACTGTTCTGATCTCCCTTTGCAATCCCTGGGGCTGAAGTCTGCCAGTCAAAGCAGAGAGAAGGGGCCATATCACACACACAGAGCTTGGCAGATGGAGCGCTGGACCCAGACCTCAGTGAGGAGCCCCGGCGTGGATCCACTCCCAGTGTCCTCGCAGCAGTAGTGAGTGCAGGGCCTTTGTAAGCAGCTCACCTTCCCATCTTCAGCTAGCATTTGCATGCAGTTAGGGAGTGTGTGAGCTGCACACTCCTGCCATGTGTGTGTAACAGGGCACTTTGATTCATTCACTCATTGATCTACACCACAAATATTTGTTGAGTGCCCACAAGATACAGGCAGAATTCTGGGAACTGGGATGCAGAGAAGAATAAGATGTAGCTCCTCTGTGATTCACACTTTGCTATTTGAAGCCCAGTTATAATAACAGATAATTTACAGAATTATGGAATTTTGCCGCAGATGGGATGCTGGAAATGATTGACTTAAAATTCTTTTTAGGGGTTGAGGCTGAAGCTCAGTGGTAGAGCATGTGTTTAGCATGTGTAAAGCCCTGGGTTCCATCCTCAGCACCAAAGAATAACAAAACAGAACTCCTCATAAGTGTGCATGAGGAAAATGTAGTCCAGAGAGGATAGATGATCAGATCTCCAGGTCATTGAGGTTTAGTCTTGTGGACTGCCTCCTACCAGACTTACAAAGATGGTGGCATCCTGCTACATCACTGTTGAGAGTGTGCACCAAAGCGCACCTATTGAACAAAGCTGCCGCCATTTCTGACATATGGTCAACGTGCCCCATCCTAGTCCCCAATCAAACGAGGTGCTCTAAAGTTTCACATGGAGAACCTGAAGTGCATGGTGATCCAAGAGCTTTAAAGATGATATGACACTGTGAACTCAGAGCAGCATGATGGAAGCAGCATGTGGTCCTGGGGTGACCACAAGAAAACTAGAGCAAGGTGAATGGTGCATGATGGAGGCTGCTGCCATAGCTAATCTGCATTGATACAAATGGGTAATAGAAATAGTAAGTCAAGAATCTTGGTTTCAGCCAAGCATGGTGGTGTATAACTATAATTCCATACTTGGGAGACTGAGACAGGAGGATCCCTGGTTCCAGGCTAGCCTCAGCAACATAGCTAGACTCACAGTAACCTAGCAAGATCCTGTTTCAAAAATAAAAATAAAAAATAGGGCTGGGGGTATAGCTCAGAGGAAGAATGCCCCCTGGGTTCAATCCCCAGTATGAAAGAAAGAAGGAAGAAAGAAAAGAATCTTGGTTTCATTTCCATTAACTCAAGTTAATTAGAGTCCATGGCTGAGTGTGGAACAGACAGAAGTATGCCTTGAAACTAGCAGGGCAAACCTGGAGGGTGTAGAGGGCCCAGTTAGAAAATCACTCCATACTGCTGACAGTGTACTGTGCATTCCTAAAATCTCCAGAGATAAGGGCTGTGTGTTTTTAACATAGCTGTGCAAGGAAGAAAACTACAGCTTCAGAGGATTCCACAGAGCTGTGATAATTAATGGGCCATAAATCACTGAGAAGGGCACAGCCCAAAGGGCAGCTCTCTCACTAGCATTTAGAGAATAAAACCACTAATGGCCAGGCATGGTGGCATATACCTGTAATCCCAGTACTTGGGAGGCTAAGACAGGAGGACTGCAGGTTCTAGGAGAGCCTCTGCAAGTAGTGAGACTCTCATCAACCTAGGGACACCCTGTTTCAAAATAAAATAAAAAAATAAAAAGGGCTTAGGGTGTAGCTTGGAGATAGAATGCCCCTGGGTTCAACCCCCAGTAACACACACACACACACACACACACACACACACACACACACACCTGTTAATGGCAACCATTTGTTATTTACCAGAAAGTGTGTCACCTAGTTACATAGATCACTTTACCTCAAACAACCTTATGAGATTTTAAAAAGTAGACATTTATTAGATTAAGTAACTTTTCCAAAGTTACCCAGATACTAAGTGATGGAGCCAGGATTCAAATCCAAATATGCTGATTTAGAACCTGTTACTCTACAGCAGCTCATTTGTTCTAAGCAGGGGTGACATGGTACCCAAAATTTTACCTTTTTGTCTGTTTTATATCTGGGTTATTTTATCATCTGCCCATTCTTTTTCTTCCAAGTGCAGATTGTGGGGTCAGCCTGAGATCACTAAAAAGCCTAAAATGGACCTTCTTAGCACTATCACACAAATTAAAAGGGGGCCAGTTTGGGTTCTTATTTATTTATTTATTTATTTATTTATTTATTTATTTATTTATTTTGTGTGTGTGTGTGTGTGTGTGTGTGTGGTACTGGAGATTGAACCCAGGGGCATTCTACCACCAAGCTATACCCCAAGGCCTATTTTTTTATTCTTTATTTTGAAACTGAGTCTCCCTAAGTTGTGGAGGGCTTCACTAAGTAACTGAGGCTAACTGCAAACCTGGGATCGTTCCGGTCTCAGCCTCCCAAGTACTGGGATTACAAGCGTGTACCCCCATGCTTGTAAGGTTCATCTCTTTTGACGCTAATGGCAAAGAAGTTGTCTTCGAAAACTTTCCGCATCTCTGGCCCTGCGTCCCATACATACTCTCTCAGTACAGCCACATCACATTTAGACTCAGAGACAAGCCAGCTGGAAGGGATATTTGCCCTGTTTCTTCATTCTGCAGAGGAAGAACATGAGTCCCTCGCTGGGCAGTGAGTGGTGAGCTCAGGCAGCAAGCTGGCTCCAGAGATGGCACTCGAACCCAGGCCTCTTGACTCCTCCTCCAGGGTTCCTTCCATCGACCAGCTCAGGTGCATATTCTCAGTATTTAAACATGTGCATGCATGAAAGAAAGAGACTGAGAATCTCCCCTATCTATGCAAACTGTCTGCAGCAGGGAGCAGGCACAGCAGGGCCAAAGGGGCAGACGGTGTTATCTGCTTTGCCCCCTCCACTCCCTGAGCTAGATTGCTATCTTCAGAGCAGCAAGCAACCTCCCCCTCCTCCACCCCTTGATGGAAATGATGAAACATTTATATCTAACTTCCAGTTGACAGAGAAGGTTCCGGTGGGGCTGAGTAGAGGAAGTTTCCATCAGGACCTTGCTGACATAGAGGTCGGAATCAGACCTTGCCCATGGCCTCAGAGGTGAGTACTGTCTAGGTAAGTAAGATTTTAGATTAATTTGCAGGGTGCGTGTTTGTCTGTAAACATGTATGTGTAGAAGTTTCAAATAGGATTCTTCCTTGCTGTGCTGGGTTTCCAGGGTATGGAATTCAATTTGACATCAGCTTGGAGTGAGCCAGGATTCAGCAGTTTGCATTTAATGGATGTTAATCTCTTATTCCTGAGACCTAAGATCTGTCTATATTAGCAGTGGTGGCCATTAGGGCTCCAGTTAGAAGATGCATGGACTTTGGGTACAGAAAAAACAAACAAACAAGTGGTTTCAAATCCTTACTCTGTTAAATTCTTGTGGGCCTCGGTTTTCTCATCTGCAAAATGGGTACAAGAACACCCACCTTACAGGGTTGTTCTTGTAAGGATTCAGTCACATACCGTTAATGCAGTAAATGCTCCATCTGCAGTAGCTATTATGTTTTCCTTTTAAGTCAACTGGCAACCAGATCCCAAATAACATCCCTCTACAGAAATGTTTTCCTTGAGATTTGTTCTGGAACTGCAGAGGGAAGGGAACCAGAATGGGAGTCTAAAACTGTCATGAGTGGAAATCAGAAAAATGTGTGCTGTCAAAGAAAAGAGTCATGCAAACGTCTAGATGAAGAAAAGCCAACAACAACAGAAAACAATAATAGTTGACCCTGAAATAGAACTTACTGCTGGGTGTGGTGGTGCACGCCTATAATCCCAGTACTTGGGAGGCTGAGACAGGAGAATTGCAGGTTCCAGGCCAGCATCAGCAACTTAGCAAGACTCTCAGCAACCCAGGAAGAGCCTGTTTCAAAACAAAAAGTATAAAGTTGGCCAGGGGTGTAGCTTGGAGGTATAATGTTCCTGGGTTCAATCCCCAGTACAAAAATAAATAAATAAATAAACAAATAAATAACTATAAAAACAAGAAAGAAAGGAAAAATGAGAGAGAGATAGAGAGGTCTGCATGTCAGGCACTGTTCTAAGGGCTTTATATGGTTAATCTCATTTATTTCTCATAACTGAAGTAGGCAGGTGCTATGTATGGTTTTTCTTTATAGTTGAGGAAACTGAGGCACCAAGGTGTAAAGTGATTTGACTGAATTGGTGAGAGAAAACTCATTTGATCTCTTTAGCACAGAAAAGCATCCTGACACCAGCCCTTCTCTCTCATCTCCCCAGCTGAGCCATGCTCAGAAGTGAGCAGTAGTTGACAGGGAGGGCTCATTTGCTGACCCTCCTTCTTGTCTTCTTGTGCTGTGTGCATTGACTTCTGCTGTGAGCTTTGGCAGTTCTACTCAGTACAATGCTTTGAGTGGGATCGGCCACATAATTAACCATTGGTGGGGCCTCCGTGCAAAATGAAAGTCTGGAATCCCTGTTTACAATTGTTAAGAATTTAAAGATGAGTACAGCAAAGCATTGAGACCATCATGGTACCCTAGCCCACAAGTCCATGAAGCCAGCCCTGGCCCTCCATTCAGTGAGGCAGGAAGGTTCTGGAACATTCTATGGTCTCGTGTAACTCTCTTGACAATTCTGGGAGGGGGGCATATACTTCCCAATGAAAAGAAGAGAAAACTGAGGTTTGGGCCTATTAGGTGGCTCCCTAAAGGTGAAGCAATGTTTATTATGTGAAAACTAATCTAATTGCAATTTGTACAGAGTGTTACAAAGTGCTTTTCCCCAGAAACAGCATTGCTAAGAACTTAGTTAGGAATTGTGGGGTGGACAGTATGGACAAGACATGGCCCCAACCACCAAAGAGCCCACAAACTCAGAAATAGAAAACAATTAGTTGGCCAATCTGTGACATGGTAAATAGTTCATCTTGTTAGCTCTCAAAGATCTCCAGGTTCACCTGGAACTAGCAAAATGGCTTGCCATTCTTTGTGTTCTTTGCTGTTTTTTATTTTAATTTTTTATGGTGTGAAGGATTGAACCTAGGGGCATTCTACCTCTGAGTTATACACTCAGCATTACTTACTTATTTATTGAAATGGTCTTGCCACTAAGTTGCTGAGAATCTTGCTAAGTTGCTGAGGGTATCCTCGAATCTGCAATCCCCCTGTCTCAGCCTCCCAAGTACAGGCATGCACCATCACACCTGGCTCGAGTTCTTGCTGTTTTACTCTTAGAACTAAGTTGCATTCAGCTCAAGAAATTTCTTGCAAAAAATGCTTTCCTTGCAATTACCAATTAGAAATTATTGTTAATGACTTGTTTTCCTCCTAAAAATCTGGCAGTGCCTGTGCCTGGAAACAAGTGTGACTGGAGATGTGGTCAACTTGTTGCAGCTCAAAGTTGCTCCTTCTGGTTAATTTTAATCTCACCCTTTATGTCTTTTTTCGACTAGTGGAATTCTAAAACAACAAAATGTCAGGGACCAAATCAATTTAAGCTCCCCTTCCCATTTTATACAACAGAGAAACCATGGCTCAGTACCTCCTTTCCCTCAGTGGGATATTTCGACCTTTTCTGTCCCCTGGTGAGTGGATACGTTGACAGTAATAGTAGCAGGGCCTGTTTAGGACCAGGGACTTCTCAGAAACCCACGATTTTGTACACTGGGTTGCTTATACCTCTCCACCTGAAAATTATGAATGAGCCAGTTTCTTACAGAGCTCTATAGAAATGTGTGTGTTTTTATGGTTAAACATATAACCATATGTGGAACCCTCTGTTCTGGTCTGAGGACCATTCCCTGTGGGGCTCCTGTACATGCCAGCTATTCTGTTAAGCATTTCACATCCTGCACACAGCATGGCGAAGGATCTGCCCCAAGCTACCTGAGTTTGAACTCTGTCCCCTCAAGAGGGATTACAACCTGTTTTTAAAAATGAGGGCAGCCAGGCATGGCGGTACACACCTCTAATCCCAGTACCTGGGAGGCTGAGACAGGAGGGTTGCAGGTTCAAGGAAAGCCTCAGCAATATACTGAGACCCTCAGCAAGTCAGTAAGACCTTATTTAAAAATTAAAAAATAAAATTGGGGTGGGGGTATAGCTTGGAGGTAGAATGCCCCTAGGTTCAATCCCTAGTACCACAAAAAGGGGGAGGGGCAGCGGGAGAACAATAACATCTACATCATATAGTTGTTATTTCTTTTTTTTTTTTTTTTTTGCGGTACTGGGGATTGACCTCAGGGGCATTCTACCTCCGATCTATACCCCCAGCCCTATTTTTTAATTCTTTATTTTGAAACCGGGTCTCACTAAGTTGCGGAGTGCCTCACTAGGTAGCTGAGGCTGGCCTCGAACCCGGATCCTCCGGTCTCAGCCTCCCGAATGCTGGGATTACAAGCGTGCGCCACCACGCCCGGCTATATAGTTGTTATTTCGAGGGTGAAATAATCTACGCCAAATGTTTTTCATGATGCTGGCACATGCATAGTAAATATGAGGCATGTGTGAATTTAAGAAACAAAACAAGCACCAACCCATTTTACAGAGGTAACACTGAGACTGGAAGAAGTAAAGCAGCTCCCACTAGGAAATGAAATTCCAAACCCAGTCTGTCTGGTCCTCACCCTTTTTCTGCAGTGTGCTCAGTTTCTCCGCCTTATCTTATTTATCACATTTAAATCAAACTTTGTTGGAGGCAGCCAATTTCACCAAGCTGTTCTGTACTGCCAGGATTGGCAAATACCTTGGCTCTGTGGAAGGCCAGCCTCCCCTTTCTCCATCCATCCATCCATCCATCCATCCATCCATCCATCCATCCATCCATCCATTGCCTAGTCTTCAAATAATTTCCTCAGTGACTCTTCCCTGAACATTCTGCTGCTTAGGAACCTCTTTTTCTTCTGAAATGTTACATATGATTGACACCACTCTATCTGACAGCTCTTGTTCCTAGCCTGTGGCATCTCTTCTGCATTTCGATTTTTCACCTATCAATGTCTCTAGTTTCCAAGCACAACATGAGCTCTTGCAAGGACAGGCATGTTCTTCCTTTCTTCATTCTGTCAGAGCACTTCACCCAGGACCATGCATATGCACCACTCCATAAGTACTGATTGATTGACATGCAGACATTTAGCTAATTGCCTCAATGTTTTATTAATATGAGGAAATAAAACTAGATAAATTTAAGGCACTCAGAAAACCTGAATTTGCTTCAATGTCTCAAAACTTGTGGGGGTTTTTTGTACACACAATTTTTAGACTCAATTTAATATTCCAATTAAATTCATTCATTCAATTAAATTTAATTCATTAAATTAATTATTTAATTCATTAAATTTAATTCATTCCAGAATTTCCATACAAGTAGTCATATTTTTATATTTGCAATTATATTTTTGTAGTTTCTCATACACTTTAAAATTATTTAAATGCATTTAAACATTTATCCATGTTTTATTTTGTAAAAATGAAACTATGTTACCAACATACTTGAGATTTAAACATGGTATTGAATATATTATTCATTTCCTTTATAATATATAAATATTGCTACCATCCAAGTCTTTGATATAGATGAAGCTTTCTTTCTTCCTCACTCACCACTCTCCTTCCTTCCTTCCTTCCTTCCTTCCCTTCTTCCTTCCTTCTTTCCTTCCTTCCTTCCTTCTTTCCTTCCTTCCTTTCACTATACTGGGGATTGAACCCAGTGGCATTCTACCTCTGAGCTATACCCCCAGTCCTATTTTTTATTCTTTATTTTTGAAACAGGTTCTCACTAAGTTGTGGAGGGCCTCACTAAGTAGCTGAGACTGGCCACGAACCCAGATCCTCCAGTCTCAGCCTCCCAAGTACTGGGATTACAAGTGTGCGCCACCACGCCCGGCTTCTTTTTTCTTTATTGATGTTATTGAAATGTGACTTACGTTTTGAGTTGTGTTTTATTACTGTTCAAAATGAATGTATTTCCATAAGACATTTATTCATTCATAGTATATACATATACACACTATATACTCATATACATACATAAATGCTTATATATACATATATATACTTGGAACTTGCTTTGAGTATAGTTAATAACAACGTATTATTGGAAATTGATACGAGGGCTGATTTTAAATGTTTTCATCACAACAGTATGTGAAGTGATGTATATGGCAGTTAGCTAGACATAACCGTTCCCCAAAGTATACGTATTTCAAAAGAAGATATTGTATACAACAAGTATACATAATTTGGGGGATTAAAAATTAATTTGGGGGCGACAGTGTAGCTCAGTGGTGGAGTGAAAGCTTATCATGCACAAGGCCCTGGATTCAATCTCTGGCACCAAAACAGAACAGAAGGAAACAAACAAACAAACAAAAGTTAATTAAAAAAAAAAAAAAGAGGAATCACGGTTGGGCCAATAAAGGCCATGGCCAGCCGGGTGTGGTGGCACACACTTGTAATCCCAGTACTTGGGAGGCTGAGACAGGAGGACCCAGGTTTGCAGCCAGCCCCAGTGAGGCCCTCTGGAACTGAGACCCTGATTCAAAGTAAAGAATTAAAAAATAGGGCTGGGATGTAGCTTGGAGGTAGAATGCCCCTGGGTTCAATCCCCAGTACCGCAAAAAAAAAAAAAAAAAAAAAAAAAGGCCATGGCTACATGCAGCCAATTGGTGGCACAAATTGTGCCCAATGCGTGTCCAAAGACGAGGCCAGTAAAAAGTTCATCATTCAAAATACAGTAGAAGCTAGCTGTCAAGGTTGTTTCCGAAGCAAGTGTCTTCGATGCGTATGTGCTTCCCAAGCTCTATGTGAAGCTTCATTACCATGTGAGTTGTGCCATTCACAGCAAGGTGGGTGAAACCAGAAAAGACCCAACACCCCCACCCTGATTTAGACCTGCTGGCGCTGCCCTATGACCTCCACCAATGTAAGAAGCTATGTCCTTAAACATAGGAGAAAACTGCTCTGGAAGAAATAAAGCAGGAGAGTATACTTTGAAAAAAAAAAAAAAAAGTGTTTTCTCAGCCAGACACAATGGCACATGCCTATAATCTCAGTAGTTGGGAGGCCGAGACAGGTGGATCAAAGGTTCAAAGCCAGCCTCAGCAATTCAGTGAGTCCCTGTTTCAAAATAAAAAATAAAAAGGGCCGGGGGTGTGGCGCTGAGGTAGAATGCCCTTAGGTTTAATCCGCATGTATAAAATTACATATTTGCACATAAGAATGGATTTGATTTCTCTTTGCCCAAACTCCATTTCCATTTCTTTAATGTTTTGGGTAACAGCTCAGGCTCTGACACCAGCCTGCCTGAGCACAAGGCCTGTACCTCTTTTTAACATCTGGAGCACCTCTCTATATCTTAGTTTTATCCTCTGTTAATTGAAAATAATAAAAGTACCTACCCTCCTGGGCTGGTTGTGAGAATTAGATGAGTTAGTATATATAAAAATGTCTTCCCCCCCCCAAAAAAAATGTTTTCCACATAGAACATGCTCAATAAGTATTCAATATCCTGATTGATTTTAGAAGTTGGAAGAGTCTCCAACTTCCAGGAATTAGAACTTCGAGGGCTCCTCTAAACGTGGTTACATCAGACGTTCTTGTTCTCAATTTTAAAATATTTTACCATTTGGTAAGCTAGTGATTATAGGTACGAGATGGATATTCTTTATTATAGTGAGAAGTAATTCTTGTACTTCTATTTTATTACTCAGAAACAAGTATTCAATTTTATTAAATGCTTGTTGGCATTTTACCGAGGTCATCATTCTTAACATTTCATCTATTGATTGATGTCATATCTATACTAAATAAAAGGTTGAGATGAGGCCTTTGGAGTCAGGTGGTCTTTGAACCATCACTCCTCCAGCCAGTGAACAAGGCAAATTGCTCAGCTTTATTTTCCTTCTCTATGGAAGAGTGGAAATGTCTATTCTTATAGTGAGAGAACGAAAGTACATGGTACTCACTGTCAGTTTCCATTATTGCAACAACTGATTTCCTAGACGTGCCTGGGCTGACTTGTTGATAGGGCCATATATTTACCTCTGTATTTATAAGTGAGATGAGCCTTGAGATTTCTCCATGCTTTTCTGTACTGTGAATTGGCTTATATTTTTGCAAAAAAATTACATATTCCTTAAAATTTTGAAATAATTCATTTGGAAAGCCATCTAGACAAATACTTTGGGGAATAGCTGTTGTCAACTGGAGCATATCTGTAATGCCAGTACATGGGAGGCTGAGACAGAGGACAAATTTGAGGCAAGTCTGAGGAACTTAGTGGGTGGAACCTTGTCTCAAAATTAATTTTAAAAAAGAGGCATGGTGGCACATGCCTGTAATCCAGTAAGTACTTGGGAAGCTGACAGAAGGAACACAGGTTCGAGGACAGCTTCAGCAAATAGTGAGACTCTCATCAACCTAGTGAGACCTTGTTTCAAGAACTAAAAATAAAATGGGCTAGGGGTATAGCTTAGAGATAGAATGCCCCTGGGTTCAATTCCCAGTACAAAAAAAAAAAAATTAAAAGGGCTACGGGTATAGGTCCATGGTAGAGTGTCCCAGGATTCAATCCTCAGTAACACACACACACACACACACACACACACACACACACACACACACTAATAATAATAATAATAATAATAATAATAACAACAACAACAACAACAACAAAATAGCAGTTCCAATCCTCAACAATTGCCAAAGAAATAAAGAAAAAGAAAATAATAGTAGCTGGCATTTTTTGGATGTTTATAACTGTATCCCAAAAACTATAATAACTACCTTGCATACCTTATCATCCTTGGAAGTAGGTATCGTTTATATTTGTCTTATCTAATCCTGAGATTCGTTATTACTGTTTCCATTTTACATATGAGAAGACTGAGGCTTTGAGAGGTTAACTAACTGGGCTCATGCAGAGAATGGGCTGGGATGTGAACCCCAGCTGTCTGTTTGGCTCCAGGTTCTCTGCCTGTAGTGACTGGATACCATAATGCTTACTAAATTTCATTTTTATTGTTTTCATTTTGGTCTGTTTACGTTTCTTTGTGCCTTACGGAATCAATTTTGCTCATTTATATTTTCTAGGAGACCATTGATTTTTATTGAGATTTCATAAATAAATCTTAGTACTCTCACACTTTTTTTTTCTCTTCCACTTCTGTGGTTATATTCTGTATGTCACTAATTTGATTTATTTGTGTTTCCTTCTTTTCTTGATTATTTGAAACTGTACATTAAATTGGGGACAAAAATCTAGTCTGTCCCCAATTTAGCATAGTCTGAAGGGAGAATGATATTATAAAATGGAAAGGAAAAAAATTTAAATCTTCCATTTATAACCAATTTGTCTTCCCTTTCACCTTCCTCCACTTCAGCCATTAAAGAACGGAGTCGCAAGTCTAGAAAGAGCCTTAGGAGTATTTTTGCTGAGCGCTCTAATTAACCAAGGCCTGCAGAACATCTCTCCCTGACAAGGTCACACTGTCAGCAAGCAACCGAGCCAGGAAAAGCCAGTCCCCTGTCTCCCTAGCTTGTTCTCTTTCTATTATACCATAGTTAATTTTAAAAACAATAAGTAAATGAAATCAATCCTTAAAGTTACCTAATTTTTAAAAGATTGATAAAGTCAGCCTAATGATAATAACTGTGGTTCCTTTAATCCATATGATTTTTTCATAAAAATCATCTAGTGTGATCTCATTTTAAGTCATTTTTTTCCCCTAGAATGAATCTGGTCAAAGGAAACAAAGTGTTAGCCAGGAAAAGGGGGTGTCTTTTTATTCCACCTCTGACGCTATGCTGTGTCTATTAGAAAGGCCATTAGGAAGCTCCTCTATGAGTCAAAGAGGAAACTTAAAATGGAATCCAGCCTTACGCCAGGTGTGAAGCAAACAGAGAAGATGCTCTTAGCACTCTGATGTGGTGTGGTTGTGACGCACCTGGCAGGCACTACATTAGCGTGTGTCTAGGTGTCAAAATTTGGCACAGCTACAGAGGGCAGGACAGTCCCTACCTTGGTGATGGAGCAAGGGAGATCAAACTCACATGGCCCAGGCGCTTCTTCACAACAAAACGTTGCTCATTTCCCACTTGTCTGGCGTGTGTGTGTGTGTGTGTGTGTGTGTGTGTGTGTGTGTGTGTAAATGAGCAGATTGTCTGATCAGCAATCTGCGATTACACCTCGAGGAACAACCTGTTCACTGTGATTAGGGGCCATTAGCCACGTAAGTAATATCTGTCCTGACTTTCATATCACATCCTGTCCTGAATCTTATTCCCAAACTATACTCAAAACAAATGCTTGAGTTTCTTTAAAAAGACTAACCTAGTAGCTGGGCATGGTGGTGCATGCTTGTAATCCCAGGACTTGGGAGGCTGAGACAGGAGGATCGCAGGTTTCCGGCCAGCCTCAGCTACTAGTGAGGCCCTCCACAACTTAGTGAGACCCTGTTTCGAAATAAAGTTTTGATTCTTAGAAGCCCTAGTGTGACGACTACAAATAAAAACAGTCTTTTCACATTGCTCTTCATCCTTTTTGGAAATCCTGATTGAGAAAAGAAGCATTCCTGGCAGTCAGGGCTGTTTAAGTTTTAGGGTCTACAACAAGAAGCTGGTCTTTGCTTAGAAACAACTCCATATTCAACAACAAGTTGATGGAATTCATGCCCTGTTTTTTGTTTTGTTTTGCAATACTAAGGATTGAACCCAGAGGCATTCTACCTCCAAGCTACACCCCTAGCCCTTTTATTTTTTCTTTTGAAACAGGGTATTGCTAGGTTGCTGAGTCTCACTAAATTGCTGAGGCTGGTCTTGAACCTGCAGTAGTCCTGTCTCAGCCTCCCAAGTATTCGGATTACAGGTGTGCTCCACTATGCCCAGTTCATACCCTGGTTTTTAAAATAAGTATATTCGTGAGGGTGTAATGGCCCATACTAAGGCTGTGTGGTGTGTGTGAGAGTGTAAGTGTGTGTTTGGTGTATGTTCGTGGATGTGTGCATTTAAGATCTGGACTTCTTCAGAGAATCTACACCAGTGTTCGTTGCTCGTGTAGGCCCACCGTGCTTCTAGCCACTGGCTAAGCCTCTCCCAGAGCACACAGCGATGGTCAAATGGAGGCTTTGGATTAAGAGCTCAAAGCCAGGCCTGATTACTTTTCAGGTCTGTGACTCAGATGTAACCCATTTCTCTGAGCCTCCTGCTACTTACTCTAAAAGGAAGGTAATTTTACCTCTCTCATAGAATCTTTGTCCAAATTAGGTAAGAAAGAAGGTACATGCTGTGGCTAGCACTGAGCACCCCGTCCTAGCACTGAGTAACCACTGAACGTTATTACTGCCTATTTTGCACAATCGAAACCTGAAAGCTGGGGAGAAAAAAGCAAATAACCCCTAAGAAGCCAAGTGTGCCTGGGGGGAGTTGGGGCATAGAGCCCGGGAGCCTAATCAGCTGTCTTGACCCCGCAGGTCCCCAAAAGGATCCTGTCCGCAGCAGCACTACCTGGATAAGGCACCAGAGTGGTTCCTCCCAGGTCTCTTCCTGCTGCCTCCAAAAGAGCCTGAGCCTCACTTAAGACCAGCTGCTGCCCAGCCAGAAGCCCGTCATGTTGACAGGGTGAGTGGGCCCAGGAAGAGGCAGAACGGGTTACAACCAGGCCCATCAGTGTAGCTGGCTTCCAGACACGCACACTACCCTTCCTGGCTACCTTAGCCATGTTGTCCAGACAGGCAAAGAGATTTGTCCCGAGACACACTGCAATGCCAGACATCTGCTTCCTGCTGGGGCAGGGATAGTTTTGCAACTGTATTAACATCTCTGCCACCTCTGACTGTGACCCTTCTCCTTTCCCAACAGAGAAATGCAGCTCTGGCATGGCTTAGTGATTGCAGCAGTGTCCCTCTTCCTCCAAACCTGTCTCCTCATGGCCATCAATTACCTGCTCAGCAGGCACATAGGTAACCGGCTCAGCATCCTCACTCCTCCCAGTCACCCTCAGAGACCAGTAGAGCACTCGGAAACCTGCCTGAACCCCAATGGTCAGACCCCTCTCACCCCACACCCTCTGCCAGCCTGTATCTGAGTCATCACCACTCAGACTTCACCTTTAACCCAATCTATTTCTGATTGGGAATGGCTGCCCATGCTCCTTCCACAGCCGTGCACACACCTGTACTTGCGTGGAAGGGATCTTTTAACCTGGACCCAACTAATTTTTTTCATCATGGCAAAGGATTGAACATGAAGAATGGCCTTGAATTGCAGCAGAAGGAAACACGGTTAGACCGAGAGATCAGTTGATTCTTGAACTGAGCTAGGAGTGGTGGCAGAGGCCTGTAATCCCAGTACTCGGGAGTCTGGGACAGGAGGATCACAGGTTCGAGGACAGCCTCCACAGTATAGCAAGACTCTATATAGCAAGACCTAGAGAGACCCTATTTCAAAACAAAAATCAAATCAAATAAAAAAAGGGCTAGGGGTGTAGAACCCCCCTACCACAAATAAATAAATAAATTCTGGAACTAATTTACAGGAGAAGGTAGAGAAGCTCTGTCCTGAGAAGGGTTACAATTAAGAAAAAGAATGCCACTCGGTCAGCTGTGCTGAGACAGGATGATGTTTTGAGAGTTTTCCCAGTAGAAGAATTCTAGCCTTCTCCAGACATTTGTTCATTCACTTGCTCATTCATTCATGCATTGAACAGATGTTTATCAGGCAGCTCAGGCACTGTTTGGGACCAGGCTATATGACAGGTAACAAAACAGAAATCCCTGCCCTACGGAACTTCCTCTCCATGGGAGAGCAAGTAACAAGATAAACAGGCCACACACATGTATGTTAGGTTATGACCAGGGCTGGGGGGAACATGAAGCCAGGCCAAGGGAGGTGGACTAGAGTGGGCCAGTGTCCCCCAGGTGCTGACGTCCAAGTGTAAACTTGCAGGAAGTGAGGAGGGAGCACGCCTGTAAGGTGGAAAGCAGGAGCGGACTGGCCACACCCCGGCAAGAGCAAACAGGCTGCAGCTGAGGAGCAGGGCAGACGGGCCTGGTGGGGAGGGGGGCTCGGAGGAGGGGACGTGGGCCTCGACTCCTCGTGAAGTGAGGTGTCTCAGGGTTGAGGGTTTTTTGTTGTTGTTGTTTTTTGTTTTGTTTTGTTTTTGCGGTACTGGGGATTGAACTCAGGGGCATTCTACCCCCGAGCTATACCCCCAGCCCTATTATTTATTTATTTATTTATTTATTATTTATTTATTTATTTATTTATTTATTTATTTATTTGCGGTACTAGGGATTGAACTCAGGGGCGTTCTACCTCCAAGCTATACCCCCAGCCCTATTTTTTATTCTTTATTTTGAAACGGAGTCTCACTAAGTTGCAGAGTGCCTTACTAGGTAGCTGAGGCTGGCCTCGAACCCGGATCCTCCAGTCTCAGCCTCGAGGATCCTCCAAACGTCCTGCTCTCCAAGGCTTGGGAAGGTACTTAATTCAAGGGAAGATATACCTAACCCAGGCTGCTTTCACTTTTATACACACACACACACACTTTCATTGATGCAGTGTAATCATACATCATAATGAGATTCAAAGTGATACAAACATACCTGCACACAGCACTTGGTGTATTTTCCTCTGTATACTCCTCCTTCCCCTTCTTCCTTCCCTCTCCATGCTGAGATTGGTAGTGAAACCTCTCATAGACGTCACCTTATTTGAACTGTTCCTTTCCTTAAACCTCATTCCCCCCTCCTGCCGCTCTCCTCCCAGTCCCCTTCCACTATTCTACTTGTTTCTCTTCTCATTTGACTGAAGCCCTTTTTGCTTCCTATCTTCTTTCTAGCTTCCACATATGAGAGAAAACCGATGAGCCTTCACTTACTGAGACCAGCTGATCACACTTAGCACAATAGTCTCTAGTTCCATCCATTCTCCTGCGAAGGACATAATTTTGTTGTTCTTTATAGCTGAGTAAAATTCCATTGTGTGTATATACCACAGCTTTATGGTCTATTTGTCTGTTGATGGATACCTAGGCTGGTTCCATAATTTGGCTATTGTGAATTGTGCTGCTGTATAAATGGCATGCATGTATCACTCTAGTAGTCTAACTTTAATTCCTTTGGAAAGATATTGAGGAGTGCAATGATCAGGTAACATGGCTTTCATTTTTTACTTCATTCTCTCCCCTGCAGCCCAGCAGACTGAACAGATACTGAAAAAGGCCAGGCCCCACGCCCAGGGGCCCGGTCCTTCTCTCCAACAGCTCCCTACTGCCAAAGAGAACAAGGAGACTTGGACAGAGAGAAGCACGCCTGTGCCTGCTCCTCGTTATAGGTGTGAGTAAACAAGGGAAGGGGGAGCTTGTCCTGAAGCTCACTGGGCCCTTCTGGACCCCAGGAGCCTCCCCCTGCTGGCACAGACCTCCAGCCTGAGGATGCCTTATACCCACCTCAGTGCAGGCCCTTCCCAAATGTGTGGGTCTAAGTTCATTCTTGGGTTTGTCTCCTGCAAATAGATGCAGGTAGCTGGGTCATCTCTCTCTTCCCTTTCTCTTTTATTTTGGTGGCCCTGGGGATTGAACACAGGTGCATTCCACCTCTGAGCCACACTCCCAGCCTTTTTTAAATTGTCAAAAACTCTTTATTTT
>PVLC010032940.1:0-17803 GCA_004027655.1 Graphiurus murinus | reverse complement strand
TAGCCTGCATTCTCCCTTGAATGTGTATTTCTTGCTTCCTGAATAAACCTCTATCTATGACTCTGACTAGTGTGTGCTGAAATTCTTTTCTGTCATGTAAGCCAAGGACCCTCTCAGTCCTAAGGTGGGTTTCCCTCTTTGGGAACTCTGACTTCTCCCAAAATAATCCCTTCTCCCATGACATGATGACAGACTGAATGATGACATTCCTCCATGGTTTTCTTAGTTTTCTCATGAAGTCCAATTTTTCTCATTCTGACACTTTTCCTTTTTGCTCATTTTTTCCTTTTAAAAGAATTCTCCTTTATTTTTACCAGCTTTCTTGAGGCATGATTGACAAATAAAAATTGTATCTATCACCAGTTGTGGTGGTGCATGCCCGTAATCTCAGTACTTGGGATGCTAAGATAGGAGGATTGCAGGTTCGAGACCAGTCTCAGCAACTTAGCAAGATCCTGTTTCAAAAAAATAATAAATAAGGCTGGCTATGTAGTTCAGAGGTAGAATGCTCCTGGGTTCAATCCCCAAGACACACAAATTATATCTATGTAAGGTGTTCAATGTGATGTTTTGATATACATGTACTACTTCAAGCTAATTATCATACTCCCCATCTCCATACTTACTCTTTCTTCCTGTGGTGAGAATGCTCTACATCTGCTCTTAGTAAATTTCAAGTGTACAGCAGTGTCACTGTCCACTCACTATGCTGTGAACCTTACTCAATCCTGCAGTATCCTAATGGAAGATTTCCTGTCCATGAAGGACTTAAAGGCCATCAATTTGTCCACATTCTGTTAGCATACACAGATGTAGACAGCAGCTTAGGGTTTAGAACCTCCTCTGCTCCCAGTCTTTCTGTAGATGTCCTACATACCTGGGCCTTGGGAAATGAACATTTAGCAGAGGACAGCTGTCCTATTCAACTTCTGTCATTCTTTTTCAGTGTCCTTGCTCCTGGTTTCTTGCTCCTTTTTCTTGCCAGTAGGTGGCAAACTAGGCCTGGGGAAAAACCTCAAGATGTTGAGTGTTGTGTTGAGTTGCTTTGATCTTGCAGGGCCCTGCTCCCAGATACAGGCAGGGCCCTGTGGAAGTCTTCAAGGGAAGCCAAGGATTACTTTGTAGGATTCTTCTCAGACTGGGCAGAGGGTCATCTGTGTGAGAGAGAGTGTGTGTGTGTGTGTGTGTGTGTGTGTGTGTGTGTGTACATATATATGGTTTTAATATCTGTCTATGTCACACACTCATACATATTTTCTTTCTTTTTTTTGGTAGTGGGGATTGAACCCAGGGACATTCTACTTCTTGAGCTATACTCCCCAGCTCTGTTTTATTTTATTTTAAAACAAAGTCTCACTAAGTAGCTGAAAGCCTTGTTAAGTTGCTGAGGCTGGCCCTGAACCTGTGATCTTCCTTATACATCTTTAATATGAAAAAATCATTAGCATTTCTTGAGCACCAACTGTTGCAGGCACCCAGCTCATCAGATGGGGTTCCAGACTGACCAAAGGAGCTACTACAGAAGGGTGGATTTAGATAGTAAGCAAGGATTTAGGATATAACAGACTAAATAGGAACTGAGATTAGAAACAGAGATTGAGTTAGTTTACCAGGTTAGAGGTGGGGCTGCAGTCAATGAAGGCAGGCAAGTTGACAAGTGGGCTAGCTGCGGCTGGGCAGGAAAGGCTCTATCAAGAGGTATCTTGCACCAGTCCCCATAATCTGGTCAGCTCCAAGCTTGCTAGCCTGCTTCTTAGGCAGTTATGTCTATGGAAGTGATTAATATAGGTTTTGGAATTGTCAGAGACTTGAGCTTGAATTACAGCATTGTTAAGAATTTTGGCTTGGGGCATACTATATAATGTCTGTGAGCCTTTGACTCTCATCTTCCAGTTATGATGGTAAGAGCTGTGAATGTAAGAGCTATTTTCTAAGTTAAGTGAAAAGGGCTTACTATTGTGCCTGGAATCAAATAGGTGGTTAATGAATGGTCTCTTCTAGGATAATTATTTATTTAATAAGGGATAATAAAAGGAGAAAGATCTGATTAATATAATCTTTGGCCACAAGGGGAGATAATTTTTATAAGTAAAGATTATCTTTGTTTGTTTGTAGTATTGAGGATTGAACCCAGGGACATTCTACCTCTGAGCTACACCCTTAGCCCTATTTTATTTTGAAACAGGGTCTTGCTAAGTTGCTGAGAGTCTTGCTAAGTTTTTGAGACTGTCTTAAATACATGATCCTCCTGTTTCAGCTTCCCAAGTACTGGGATTATAGGCATCTAACACTGCCTGGCTCTTGATCCACTTGTCAATATAATCTTTGGTTATGTGTAGAAACACAGCACTCCCAGTTGCCTGTCCTACTCCAGGAGGGTAGACTCCATCTTCTGAAAGGCAGCAAAGTATATATTTGTATATATGTATTTGTTCATGATGGGTGGAAATATTCTCAGCACATCTTAGTAGCATAGTAGGTTCATATTTTAAGATGATGAATTAAAACAGCCTGAGCATAAAACACCTTAGTAGTGTCAAGAAAGATGCATTTGGAGGTGAATCCTTTGGCAGTCACTATTAATTTTTGTTTTAGTTCTAGTCTAATAGTAGCAATACAGTATTTTCTAGCCTAGACATAATTTGCCTCATTCAGGAAGGAAATAGAGGAATATGTTCATATATTTCCCAGATATACCTTTAAATAAAATAAGGAAGTCACACAGTAGAGGGAAGACAGGAGGAAGAGAACATGACTCATCTTCTTGGCTCCCTCATCTCTCCTAGGGATCAACAATGATACCCTTTATACCCACTTACCAACCTAAGCTGTGGGAAGGTTTAGGTGTCTCAGTGGATGAAATTGTTTTTGTATGCAAATATGTGTCACAGCCAGTCCTTAAATCATTGACTTAGGATGTAGAAATTCTGTTTTTTAAATCTTAACCTCTAATTCTATTGTGCTCTAACTTGTTGGTACTCTTCAATTAGGAGCAATGATGGTTAAACTATTAATTGGCATATTTAGGGGAGAACTTTTGTTTTTTTCCTTCCAAATCTTGTGTTGGAACTCTGCTGTATGGAAGAGGTAGGCACCAATGAAACCAAGATGGAGCCTTAAACCCTCAACACCAGCAGTTATGCCCCAGATAGGTAAACTCTACTCCATGACCACAGGATCCTTCTGAACCCAGATTGCAAAGGTATATAGAAATGTACCTTTATAAAGATAAAAGCATTGGAGGTGAATCCAGGCCTCACTGAAAAGTAACTGTTAGAACTGCCTTCTCATTCAAGACATGTGAGCTGTGTTGCTTTTTTTTTTTTTTTACAAAGGTTAGTGCCCTCAGTTAAAATACATATTTTTGCACATTTACTATTTACTTTAAAAATGTGACCATATTGAGCGAATTCTCTGAAAATGTCACTTCATATCTATTTATGGTTTGAAAAGAGGCAATTGCTGATTTTTGATGTAAGAGAAGCTTGGGAAGATTTATGAGAGTGGCATTTCCTTTGTTCTTTGGATCAAAAACTCAAATGGCAAATTTTCTCATAAGCCAGAATGTTCCTGGCTAACTGCCTACTTTGCTTTGGCATACAATCTCCTGAAGTCAGATAATTTTATCTGGAATGTTGACTCCCAAGTTTTCTATCATTAAACAACCTTTTTATTATTCCTTGACACCAGAATCTCAAGGGCAAGCTATGTTTATGAAAGTATTTCTTATTTTCTATAAATTTATTCAAGTATCTCCAGATGAATATGTAGCCAATTATCAAAGACTATATTAAATATACTTGTCTAATGTGCTGGTTATACTTTAGCATCTTTATGGCTATGTGGTGGTAGGATGTTTATTAAGCATTTTGGTGTATAAAATGATTTATAATCTTATCAATCTCTATTAATCAATACTATTAACCTCCAATGGATTCAGGAACCCCAGTTTGGGAACTAACATATTCAATAGCTCTATATTCTCTCAGTTCTTTCCTCCTTTTCTCCATCACAAGTAACCTGTAGTATTTATCAATGGATATCCTAGCATTAAAACAATACTTTGGATGCATGACCATGAGACAAGATATTTGAAATTGAAATTGTCCTGGAAATTTTTGGACGCATGATCTCATTAACTAACTTTGTAATTTTCATGAAAACCTCAAGACTTCTAGAATCTTTATCATAAGCTTTATCACTCATTGGTTAATAAAAATAACAATAATTATTGCTAGTATTCTGAAGAATTTACTATAAGCCAGACACTAGGCTGGGTCTTTTAATATATATTAATCTTATATCTTACAATAGCACTACAAAGTGGATGACAGCTTAATTTGCCTAAAGAGGAAACTGAGGTTTCGGTGCCACTTCTAAGAAAAAGAAGTAGTAGAAGCTGACCATGGTGGTACACACACCTGTAATTCCAGTACATGAGAGGCTGACATAGGAGGATTACAGATTCAAGGCCAGCTTCAGTGATTTTGTGAGACCCTATTTTGAAGTAAAAATTAAAAAAGGGCTGGGGGTATAGCTCAGAGATAAAATGCTCCTGGGGAAAACAAAAACCAAGAAGAGTAGTAGAGTCCAATTCTGTCTCTGGTGGGTGTATTCTGAGCCACTTCATGTATTGATTATTTATAAATAGGACCCAAGAAATCTCAGGTTATCAAGGGAAAATTGGTGTGCTTCTGAACTTATTTCTTTCCAGAGAGAGTAAGGAGGGAAAGTATCTTTTTTTTTTTTTTTTTGCGGGCACTGGGTATTGAACCCAGGGGCATTCTACCTCTGAGCTACACCCCCAATCCTATTTTTATTCTTTATTTTTGAAACAGGATCTCACTAAGTTGCAGAGAGCCTTACTAAGCAGCTGAGGCTGGCCATGAACCTGGATCCTCTGGTCCCAGCCTTCCAAGTACTGAGATTATAAGCGTGGGCCACCATTAATCTTAACGCCTGGCTGGAAAGTATCATTTGTAATAAGGGTCTAACTTTTGGATGTGCTTTCTCCTCCAACACTGAAGCTTAGTCTGCCAAAGTAGAACATCAAAGCCAACAAAAAGCCTGTTGATGGGAAACTGGACCATTGTGACCAGCCATGTTCTTGCTTATGTGGATGTTGTATTTCCATTGGAAAATATTTGAGACAAAAAATATTTTCTCATGAAAACCTCTGAGAAACAGCTCAATGCTATTTGGTTTGGTTTCAAGTGTTCTCCACCTGATGATATTTGAGAAGAAAAACATTTTCCCCTGAAAACCTTTAGGAAGGGGCTCAGTGTTATTTATGTTTGGCTTCAGATGTTCCCTCTTATTTGTCTACAAACTGAAGTAACTGTTTTCCCATTCTCTACTGATCCTGGGATTGAGGATATATGTATTTAACATCAGTGCTTCCTTACTAGCAAAGTATAACTGTTTCTTTTCTCCCGGAGAAGACTGATCCAATCTCACTTTCCTTGACAGAATTTATTTGCTGCTTAGAGGAAGGGGTCAGAAAAGCAATATGGAGCCCTGGTTGATTCTGGACACTCATGAAATTACTCTTATTTGGATTAAAGTAGCTTGTTATATTCAGCTATATTAATCTTGTGCTTCCATCTGTGTTGGTCTCAGGAAGTAATGAAGTTAGGCCATCTTGCTGCCTGAAGGATTGAGCTGGGGCTGTCGACTTCAACATGGTCCCATTTATTCTCCTTCTTCATGAATATATATTTTGTTGTAAGGGGCTTTGCATGGGGAAATCGCAAATTGAAGGGTCGGGAAAAGACTGAAGGAGAGAGAGAGAGAGAGAGAGAAGGACATTAAGAGTAGTACAGAAATTATTTTTGTTTCTTGCAACCTTTCACTTCTTCCTTCCATGAGACAACTGGGCTTATTTTTATTTAAATAGAGTGAAAGAGTTACAAATGACTTTGGTCTTTTGAAAATTGCGTGCCTCCTTTCACCAAATAAATGAAATAATCCTTGGTTCAGGGGCCTGTTCTGGAAAAATAAATGTACAAAATGGTGCCAAGAAAGCCAGTGTAACCAGCATTGTTCTCAGCCAGAGAGAGCTGGTGAAAGGTGCAGACTCTAACTTTGGGGCAACTGTTTTTATTGATTTTTATTATTTTTCCTTGCTGTTTTGATTGTGGAGCTCGGTTATTAAATTTAGAGACAGATGATGGACCTAGCTTATAACTTTACAATCACATTACAAATGTCACTACCAGGCACCACAAGAACACATTAATGGGGATAGAACAGAATGGACAGCTCTCCTACTTTTAGTATCCAATGCTCATTTAGGTTTTAAAAAATGACCGAGTCTTTTTCATTTTCCCTGCATGGTTATTTCTATTGGGGGAGGAGGTAATAGGTCTTCTGATACCCCTCTCCCACCTCCACAACAAGACTTTATCCCACAAGGAGCAGAAAGAGGTTGTGAAGTGAGAAGATGGTGCCATTGGCAAGAACCAGAGTCTGTGGCCTAATTCTGTATAGAAGTAGAGATGGAACCTCATGTTTCTTGAGCATGAAAACAACCTGCGGGTCAAAGAACTGTAACCTTTCTGCATTTTGTATACCCAAGATAATTGCCAGACTTTCTCATGCCTGCCTTTTTGGGCAGGTCAGGGTGGGAATCAAATGTCTAATGGGTAGTGAGAGGACAGTCTAACAATATTTTGTGAAAGTGAAGTGTGCTGCACATAAATCCAACAATGCTTTTCACCCACCTGTAGTACAGCCTGTACTTTGCCTCTCTGGCTGTGGTACTGACTTTGTACACAGTCACCACACCCTTCTGCCTGAGGGCAGGGTCAGGGTACACTGTGTCTCACAGGCAGCAGGAAGATCCATGGCTCTGAAACAACTAACCTTGTGGCCTTGGTTTCCAAGCAGGCCACACAATTCAGGCAACTTTATAATCATTGATAACACAAAATATTGTTGGATAATATTCGTGTGTGAAGAAGGAAATATGGAGGAATTACTACCTGCCAAGAGCCTAGAAAAGTCAATGGAAGGTTAAAGTGTCAGATGCAAATAGAATTTATGATACCAAATTTAGGTAATGAATATGTTCTAATGGAACTCCATTACCCAAGACTTATGCACTGCTTTAAAATTTTTTTCTTTTATCTTTTGTAAATTCATTTTGAGAGCAGATAATACAAATAGAGTAAAATATTGTGTCTCCATGATGCCAAATCATCTGAACAAAAATTAAAACAAATCAGATAGGCAAAGAAATTTCAGTCTGTTTCAGGACAGATATTGGTCTTTTTACTTCTGTGATTTTCTTATCTTTGGTAGCTGGCCAACTACTGAGTTCATTGTTCTTTAGTGAATACTGAAAATGGTGTTGATTCGTCTTAATCTGTTTTTATTTGTCTTTTTCTGAAGGATAAAAGATGAGATAGGAGGGTGGATAAGTTTATCAGGATGTTTTTGTATTTTTAAATAAAACAAAATGAAACACATCACTTCACTGGAAAATGCAGAAGCAGTTCTATGAATATACACAGGTCTATCTGACACCTGGGTTTCTTCTGTGCTGAGATGTCCAGAGGGAGGTGTCCACCATGCAAATTCTGAGGTCCATAATGGGGTAACTAAGTCATAGATATACATGGATTTAAATGGCTTTAAGTCTTAAAGCTTGAGGGCACCAGAGACAAAGTAACTTAATTAAGGTCATATGTCCAACCAGCAAGCCCAAGTGAGCTGGTTAGCATCTTATCTCTCTACCTTGAGGGAAATGGTCCCATCCAGACAAGAATCAGCATCATAGTCAAAAGGAGACCTTTACCTAAAGGTCTGCTTCATGGAAAGCACTGAGTCTGAGGAGTTAGGGAAGAATTAAAAAAAAAAAAAGAATTCAGAAAAAAACTGTTACCATGTGGTATATAGAGAAGAATAATGATGTTGATGATAACACAAAACACTTACAAACAAAAACACTTGCCAGATAATGATACAGACAAGAGCAATCTTGGTGCCTAGCAGGTGTGTCAGTAAATCTTTGTTGAATGAATAACTGAATGCTGAATTTAGGTTGTTAGTAAAGTATGACTCATCATAGGTTGGACCTGCTGAGGAGAAGGGTCTAAAAAAAAAGGTTTAAAGGAAAAATAAGGTTTGGCTAAATGGAGAATGAGAATGTCTTATTACAGGAAATATATCATACCTAGCTCTAACTTTTCAACACATTTAAAATACAGGGAACTCAGATCATTTTCCTTAAGGGGCACTTATTTATCATAAAGACAATTTAAAGCAACTTATTGCCTGCAAATAGATTTTTTTTAAAAGAAGATAAGATACCGAAGTGTGTAATACTTTGGGTGAAAACTCAGATGTTAGGTATATAGCAAGCAAATCTGGAAACCAGAAATAGAAAGTGTTTTGGCAGCAAATGACCAGGCAAGAACAGTACTGATGAAAAAAACCAAATAACATTAATTTATTACAATTCAAATAGTAATAAAAGTGACTTATGGGGCACCGACTATAGGCAAATACTGTGCTACCTTTACTCATGACATGCAATAACTGTAAGAATAAAGTTTCTCTAGGCACGGTGGCATACCTCCCATTATTTGGGAGACTGAGATAGGAGGATTGCAGGTTTGAAGTCAGCCCAGGGAAATAAGTAAAGACCAAGTGAGTTTAAATTACTTGTCCAAGAATACTATTATGGTTAGATAATAATGGAGTGTCCCTTGAAGAGCTCATGAGTTAATATACTTAAGTCATGAAGGTTGTAATATCATCAGTAGATAAATCCATGGCAATGGATTTGCTGGGTGGAAACCTAGGCAGGTCAAGTGTGGCTGGAGAAGGTGGGTCCCTGAGGGTGTGACTCTGGGAGCTGTGCTTTTGTCTTTGACTCCCCTTGCTTGCTTGCTGTCTTGCTTCTAGCTTCCACCATGATGTGAGAGCAGGGACCTGGTGCGCGCTCTCTCTCTCCTCTCTCTCTCTCTCTCTCTCTCTCTCTCTCTCTCTCTCTCTCTCTCCTGCCCACTGCCATGCCCTGAGATCTGCAGATCCCGGCCTCACATAGACTGAACCTGAAATCTCCAAAAACTATGAGCAAATAAATATTCCTTCCTCTGAGTTGTGTGGTCAGTTGTTTTGGATTATATCAATGAGAATGCTGACTGGGACAGACACATATTCATGGAAACAGGACTTGAACCCACCAGGCCATTCCATTTCCAAAACCCATGTTCTAGACCTCTGCCAATCTAACCTCCTGTAGTCCAACTGATAGAATTAAAAAGAGTCTCGTACCCTTCATCTAGCTAGGGCCTGGTTAGCTCTTCTTCTGCAAGATGGGCTGGGATCAAGACCTTTCTCAGTCAGTCACTCAGAGGATATACACTCTTCTTAATTTCAAGCCTAATGTTCCTTAAGGAAGCACATTATCTAAAAATGGAGCCTGGTCTCAAGTGAGCATGTTCTTTTACAAAGTTTGTTCAAATTCCAAACAAGCCCTCTCTATTGGCATATTAATTAGCATGTTTGATGCAAGGGAACAACACAGCCTTTAGCTTCTGCTGTGCTTGTGATTTTATTCAAAATCATCTGGCCTTTGAAAATAATTGCTAAGTGGTCCATTTTAATTTAATCCGTATTCACTCAAAGATGATTTTTCCTTTATATTTCATTTAAAAAAATCAGAAACCACTAAGCATGCATCCCAGCTTAAAAATAACTTTTGAAATGGTCACACTGCTATGTCTCTTGTATCAGAAAGGCCATCACAAGGAGAGCCTGAGTATAGCCATGTTTCACAGGCTTCTCTGCCCCTAAAAGACCCACAGTCTTTACTAACAGTATCCATGCTGAGGCCCCTGAAGCCTCAGATTCAGCAAATGCAGAGTGAGGCCCAGGAATTTGAACTTTTAAAGCAAGTGCCCAGCTGACACTATGAGTAGGCAAGTGTGGGGGCTGTGAGTGGTACTGAGGCCACAGAGATGGCTTCCCAAAGTGAGATTCTTATCACAGTTCTCTGACTGACCTGGGTGAGCTTGGGTGATCTGTTTTCCCCTCTCTCTTATCTTGTTAAAAGCACTGCTGTTTTACAGGCCCAATCCCTATCTCAAGACATTCCTGCTATAGACCAGTTTTGATAATCAGCTTCTGCATGAGGCAGGCATATCCAGGGTCTGAGGTCTTATTTGTTCCTTATCCATCCTTCACTGGACACGTGTGGGGTTATTCCTAGGCTGGGGCCTCTGCATCACCACTGGATCCCTCTTGGCCTTCCAGGGATTCCTCAGTGCTATTCACTCTCTGTGTCTTCCAGCAGAGCGTGGCTCTGGCCATCAGTGGTCACAGCTGGAGTTATGGCCTCCTAAGGCCTCTCCCTCTTAGTGCAGCTGTCTTTATGGGCTTAGACAACCCCGCAGTGGGATAAGGCTTCTAATTTTTCCATCATTTTCATAGCACTGAAGTTTCTGCCATGACTCTAAGGAGTGCCACTGTTGGTGTGGATGAGATAGCAGGAACCTGGTCCTACCCTGGGGAGGCTTTTTCCTGCTCTACCAAGGAGTCTGGGCCCCTTGGCCTAGGTTTACTCAGTGTTGAAACAGAGGAGGCCACCCTACTCTGGTCCCTTGTTCAATGTTCATGAGCCTGAGCCGGCTTGGGTTGGGTCATTTCAGTTCACTGCTCTTTACTGACATTCTGCTATGGTTACTGGACTAGAGAGATGAAAATCACACGGTCCTTGTCCTGGAAGGATGAGCAGAGATGAAAAACACAGAGTTTAGGGGCAGATGATCTTGAGATTGAATGTCTGCTCTTTCTAGCTGTGTGACCGGGAGCAGTTTATTTGACCTCTTTGAATCTCAGTTTCCTCAGTGGTGTTATGGGAATAAAGAAGGTAACTACACTGTGGGGTTATTGTGAGAAAATTAAATTATGATATGCATATAATGTTTTGTAAATGGTGCCTGCTATACAAGTGGTGCTTGACAAATGAAATTGTTAATATGAGGATGCTTCAGAAGTTGCCCCTTAATGCCCTTGGGTGAACCCCACAAGGTCAAGTTGGAGCTCAGAAGTCTTGTTCAGGCTAAGCAGGACTCACTTTTCTTTTATTACATTTTATATTAAACCACTAGCCTGATGAGTTTGCACTAACCTCTTTCAGCCTTGCTGCCCCTTTATTTTTGTTTGTCCTCTTCTATTAGTTTCTCCATTTTCAGGATGAGAAAACATAAGATTTTTCCTAAATTTATCTCCTCTGGGAATGTAAAGCCTCATCAAACTTAAAAGAGGATGGGAAGGAGAATGCACAAAATTTATTTGCTTATTTGTTTTGTACTGGGGATTGAACCCAGGGACGTTCTACCTCTCAGCTACACCCCTAGCCCTTTTTATTTTTTATTTTTGCAACTGGACCTTGCTAAGTGGCTGAGGGTCTCACTACATTGTTGAGGCTAGCCTTGAACCTATGATCCTCCTGTTTCAGACTCCCAAGTATTGATATTATAGGTGTGTGCCACAATGCCTGGGTACATTTTAGTTTTTATTTACCGCCTGATTACCCTTTAACCCCAGATACGTGGTGCAATACTTCTCAGGATAGAAACCCACTGTCCACTGTGTCTCTGGATCCTTAGCTAAGTGGGAGGGAAAGCGTCAGTGTGGGTAAGTGAACTAGTGATTCAGGAAGAGCCCTGTGGAATGCAGCTGCATGGGTTTCCTGGAATAACTGTTCTGACTTGGTATGTCCACTGTTTTGGGGAGTATTACAAAAAGGCTCACCTGAAAGATGAGAGTGTGGGCTGCTGAGGGGCTGGAGAATCCTCCACCTAGGATATCTCTTTGTTGAGGATCGAGGGTGAGATGTAGTGCATCATGAAATGTGCTGTGAGCTAAGAAGATTTGAGGTCCATATTTTTATGAGGTTCTTTTTTCATTGATAGAAAAAATGAGCAATTTTGGTTCAAAAGAAAAGTGAATCTTAGTGAATCTATACTATTTCTTTTGGGAATTGAACAAAGCTCCCACCTTTATTTTATTTTGCTTTAGAACTTTTAACAAATTTGATGAAATGGAAGTATACATGAAATGTACATATAATTTATATATAAGTATAAATTTATATTTTATATATATATTTTATACATTTATATTTTTATGTAAATGTCATATAATAAAATATAGTAATGTGGACCTATACACATTTATATACAATTATATTTATATAAATAAATATATAAGTATATATTTACATTTCCTATATACTTCTATATAAATATATTTATACTTATATATGTTTATATAACTATATAAGATCTTCATATGTGTGTATTTATATAGGAAGTATATATAAAATATATATGAGATTTTTTTTTGCACATGTCTTTTCCCCCTGCCACTTCTTGAGCAGGCATTATTTTCTATAAAACAGAAGACTTCATTGACATTGACATTCACCCACAGTGGTCCGGGCCCTGCTGGGTGTGCTGGTGGGGGTGGGATTCAACAGATCTTGGTTGCGCTCTATGCAGCCCTGAGTGGGGACAGGGAGAAGTAGAAGCTTACGCTAGATCTATTTCAGTTTTGTAACTTGCTTCACTGGGTTCATTGATGTCCCTGTCCCTGAAACACAATAGGACGCATTTAAATTGACTAAAGGGAAAAGATAACATGGACTTCAAGAGCTCTGGATCTCAAGGTCATTCTCCTAGATTCTCATCTTTTGAGTGTCTCAGAGGCACTTTCCCTTGAACTTTCTTCATCATTCCTGACCTCACTCACTATAAAGAGAAGTCCTTCACATTTCTTTTGGTTGTTTCTGGAAAAACTGAAGGTTTTTTTAGTCTTACTTATGAATGCCATTCATGACATAAAACAAACAAACAACCAAAACTCTTGAGGTGCTTGAAGGTCTCTGGTTAGTGGTGTTCTGATCTATGTTTGCCAGCAAAGCAGAAGTATCTTTCAGGAGCCTTTAAGTAAACTACCCTAGGAAAGGACACTATCCTCAGCTTCCTGACCTGGACCACTGACTGCTATCCCTGGACAGCAGTTGTTTATGGTTTGACTACTACTTGTTATGCTAAGGTCTGTCCTCTTTGTCTATGATCTCTACTTCCATCATTAGAGCACTGTATACTTTTTTGTATCAATTCATAATAAAATAGATAATACCCAAATTAGATGTGAATAAAAGTATGATAGGCCCAAGTGGGGAGAAGTAGGTTTCAGAACCCAAGTTGACCTGTAGGGAAGAGGTGAGCTATGCATCCAGAGATTGCAGAGTCCGGTTAGGTAAGACATAGCAGCGGTGTAGTTCTTGGTAGTCTTCAGTCCTGTGTGATCTGGCTGCAGATTATCTCCAGTGCCATTCGCCACCACAATTCACTTGTCTCTGAGCGCCATCCTCATCTACTTTATTCTAGTTCTTCTAGTGTTTCATGTTCTTTCTCTCTCAGAATCTTTGCCCAAAGTTCCTTCAGCTGCACTATTTGACTTCCTTTCCTCCCACCCATCTTTTCTTAGCTTCCTTGGGGATAACTTCCTTTACTCTACTGTCCACTGATAAATCCCCTCTTAGAACCATGCATTTTTCCTGTCTTGGCATGTAAAGTAGTTGGTAGCATGTGTTTGTTTTGTTATTTGTGTCTGTAATTCCATGTGGGCAAAGACTGCCTCAATCTCACTCACCATTGCAGATAGCAGGGTGCTTGGTACATATAAGGTGCTCAACAAGTGTAAGTTGAATTTGAATGGATCATTGGGAAGAAAGAATGGCTCCCTGGGTGGTCACAGTTTCATCGGTGGTAGAGACCCTTTATGTCACGTGCCTATGTCATTCCTATGGCATGACTGCCTGTGCTCCAGCAACCTGCATGCTGGCCGGGGTTTGTTGTGGTGGCTATGATAATGGTCAGCTAAATCAGAGGAGTTTATATTGTAGAGGGAAATCTACTAACTTACAAATATTTTGGTTAAGATACTCTTCCAGGTATCCCCATGAACTCCTTGTGAGACTTGTTAGTTTAAAACCTTCACAGAGGAGACTTCTGGAAAGATGGCATCGGAGTGAGACACCTCTTAAGAGGCGCTGTGAGCTCGATTCAAATCAGCCATAGAGGCAGCTTTTAGACAGAAGAAAAAAAGCAACAAAAGGTGAAAAACGCTACGAAAACTGAAATACAGCTGATCAGAATCCGGAAGGCCGACCAGGGAGAGCAAAGAAGCCCATCTGTGCCACGCTGCTGAGTAGCAGCAGTCATTGAGCCAGCCCCAGGCATGGAGTCTACTGACAAAGAAATATATAATGACCTTCTGCATTCCCAGTGACCAGAGGTGGAGTGAGCAACTCCTGAACTCCTCATCCTAGTCAGGTGGCATATCAAGGCACCTTCCGGTGACCGGAACGTGTGGTACGACCAGCGTAAGCCCGCGCAGGGCCATCCCAGCTCACCTCTCCCTACAGAGCCAGAGCAGAGATAATTGCACTCCAGGGCTTGAATCAAAACTGCCGTAGGAGCAGCTTCTTGACAGAAGGAAAGAGAAGCAAAGCAGCAGAAAAGTGAGTAAAGCAACAGGGGCAGTTGGTCGGAATCCAGAGAGCAGACCAGGGAGAATGGGGGAGCCGGTGCAGGCGAGGCAGTAGCAGCCACCATTTTGTCTGCCATCCACAGCAGCAGGGATCTACCCAAAAGATCTGCAGAGGCCAAATCAGGTCTGTTCTTACAAACTTGCAGGGATTTTTATTTTGTTTCTTGCTGTTGTTTTTTGCTTTCTGTTTTGTTTTGTTTCATTTTTACTCTGTTTTCACATTGCATTGCTTCGATTTATCTATGTTTGTTTGGAGGATTGGTTGCTTTGTTAGCCTTTGCTAGACCCTAGAAGTCAACACCTGAAACCCACCAAAGACAACAATAGAGCGGGCAGAAGAAGTACCAGAGTAATTGCAACTCAGTACAAGATACCATTCACAGAGAGAAAATAAAAATAAGAAACCTATAAATTCAGAGAAAGCATGCAAGAGCAGCAAAGTTATAAATTTAAGAACAGGGAAACCATGGGAAGGAAAAATACCAAAGAAACAATGAGTCAACACAACCCCACAATAACAGAACTCAACAACACTGAATGGCAGAGCTTACCAGAAGAACACTTCAGATCTTCAACAATAGAAACATTACAAAACTTCCAGAAAGAATGCAGAGAGAGCTGGAAAGAAATAAAGGAACAAATAAACAAAGAATCTGACACCCTGAGCAGGAATCATAGAGAAGCCTTGAGGGAAGTGAAGGATATGAAAGATACAATAATAGAAGTGAAGGCATCAATACAAACTATAAACAGTAGATTAGACCACATGGAAAACAGAATATCACTCCTAGAAGATGACCATTCAAAAAATGAATTCATTATACATAATCTAAAAAAAAAATTTGACAGTATGAATCTGACATCGATGAGATCTGGGCCAATTTTAAAAGAGCTAACCTAAGTATAATAGGCATAGAAGAGGGATTAGAAGTTGAAACTAATGGAATAAACAACCTTTTCAAAGAAGTAATATCAGAGAATTTTCCAAACATAGAGAGAGAAGTAGACACACAGGTGCAGGAAACATATAGAACCCCCTCTAGACAAGACCAAAGAAGAGGTTCACCATGCCACATAATAATCAAGCTGACTAATGTAGAAGCTAAGGAAAGAATTCTAAAGGCAACAAAAGTAAAAGGCCAAGTGACAGTTAGAGGCAAACCAATTAGAATCACTCCAGACCTCCCAAACCAAGTCATGAAAGCCAGGAGGGGCTGAAGTAACATATTTCAAACTCTGAAAGAAAATAACTTGCAGCCAAGATTCTCCTACCCAGCAAAACTCTCTCTCAAAATTGATGGGGATATAAAAACCTTCCACGACAAACAGAAACTAAAGGCATTTATGTCTTCCAAACCAGCACTAGAGAAAATACTCAAAGAGACTAACTCCAAAGAAGAACTAACAAGTAAACATCAGAACCAGAGGAACAATAATTTCCAGGAAGCAAACAACTAAGCAAAGAAGAACAAACACTACTGCAAACAGAAGTCAAAACCCAAAATATTAGGTATTAAAAATCATCTCTCAATACTCACACTGAATATAAATGGTCTCAACTCCCCAATAAAAAGGCACAAGGTGGAAAAATGGATTAAAACCCAGAATCCATCTATATGCTGCCTGCAAGAAACACAACTTACAAGCAAAGATTTCCACAAACTAAGGGTGAAGGGCTGGAGTAGGGTAATCCATGCCAAGCAGGAGTAGCAACTATGATATCGGATAAATTAGATGTCAAGCCTAAGATAATCAAAAGAGACAAAGAAGGTCACTTTTTACTAGTAAAAGGAACAATACAGCAAGAGGAAATAACAATTGTCAACATCTATGCCCCAAACATAGGTGCAGCCACTTTCATTAAACAAACTCTGCATGATATAAAATCACACATAGATCCAAATACACTAATATTAGAAGACTTCAATACTCCTCTCACATCACTAGACCGATCTTCTAAAAAAAAGGTCAGTAAAGATGCTTCAGACATTAAAATACCATAAACCAAATGGATCTTTTAGACACATACAGAATATTTCACCCAACCACAGCTGAATTCACATTTTTCTCAGCAGTGCATGGAACCTTCTCCAAAATAGACCACATTCTGGGCCACAAAGAGAGCACTGGCAAATTCAAAAAATGTAATATAATTCTCTGCATCTTTTCAGACCACAATGGAGTGAAACTAGAAATCAACTCTAAGAAGACCCAGAGTAACCATGTAAACACATGGAGACTGAACACTACATTGCTGAATGAGGAATGGGTCATAGAAGAAGTAAAGGGAGAAATTAAAAAATTCTTAGAAACCAATGAAAACAGAGATACAACATATCAAAACCTCTAGGACACCTTATTTTTTTTATTTTTATTTTTTTGCGGTACTGGGGATTGAACTCAGGGGCATTCACCTCTGAGCTACACCCCCAGTCCTATTTTTTATTCTTTATTTTGAAACCGAGTCTCACTAAGTTGTGGAGTGCCTCACTAGGTAGCTGAGGCTGGCCGTGAACCTGGATCCTCTGGTCTCAGCCTCCCGAATGCTGGGTCTGGGACACCTTAAAGGCAGTACTAAGAGGAAAATTTATAGCACTGAGTGCCCATATAAGAAGAACGGAAACTCACCAAATAAATAACCTAATGACACAGCTCAAAGCCCTTGAAAAACAAGAACAGTCCAACTCCAAAGCCAGTAGAAGACAGGAAATTATGACAATCAGAGCTGAAATTAATGAAATAGAGGAAGAAAAAAATAATACAGAAAATCAACAAAACCAAAAAGCTGATTTCTTGAAAAAATAAACCAGATAGATAAACCATTGGCCAACCTAACCAAAACAAAGAGAGAATCAATCCAAATTACCAAAATAAGAGATAAAAAAGGTGATATTACCACCGACAGTGCGGAAATATGGAGAATCATCAGAAACTATTTTGAAAAATTATACTCCAACAAAATGGAAAAGCTGGAAGAAATTGACAATTTTTATATGCATACAACCTTCCTAAATTGAATCAAGAAGATATAGAAAACTTAAATCAACCAATAAAAATCAAAGAAATAGAAACAGTAATAAAAAGTTTACCATCAAACAAAAGCCCAGGACCAGATGGTTTTCTAAGTGAATTTTATAAAACATTTATGGAAGAGCTAATCCCAATACTCCTCAAACTATTCTGTGAAATAGAAAGAAACAGGACCCTCCCAAACACTTTCTATGAAGCC
>PVLC010032939.1:0-17880 GCA_004027655.1 Graphiurus murinus | reverse complement strand
GGTGGTGGGGTGGGGGAGGCTTGGTGTTTGATGAATTGCACACTAACCTTGTTTTAGCTGAACTTTAAAAATGGCCTTGTTTTGTCTTATTTTATCAGAGTAACCTTGATCTTATTTACTGCTAGGTAATCTTGTCTCAGGATGATATTCTGTAAGATCATTTATATCTAATAGAATAATATAGCCAAGCAGGGAATGCTAGGCCACCCTATGAATGTCACAGGCTGCTTTTTTTTCTTTCTCATTCCCAAATTTCGGTGGATTTTTCTTAGTATTATAACTGCATAAATGAACAAATCACTTGCCAGAATAACTTTGATTTAGGGAAGTAATGTGACCCTTCTCACACTCATGTATCTGCTCTCATTATCAATACCAGGCATGGTGGTGCACACCTATAATCCCAGTATTTGAGAGGCTGAGACAGGAGGATCACAGGGTCAAGGCCAGCCTAAGCAACTTAGTGAGACCTTCAGCAACTTAGTGGGACCCTGTTTTTTTTTAATTTATTTTTTATTGTAGTAATTCGTGCAATATAGCATACATCTTTGTTAAGTACAAGTTGTTAACAACATATTTGCACACAATTCTCATTTGACCCCTTCCCCAATTCCCACCCCATTCCCTCCCCCTCCCTCCCCCTCAGGTTCAGTTCAATGAGTGACCTTGATATGATTGTGTAAGTACATCATGTGCCTTAGGCTGTCCCTCTGCCCCCTGCATCCATTACAATTAAATCAACTTCTTTGCTTATCAAGGATCTCTCCTTTTCATCTGGAGACCCTCCTATGCCCCATCTTCTCCCTAGCATCCGCATATTAGGGAGAACATATGTTTCTTTACTCTTTGTGACTGACTAATCTCACTTAACATAATGTTTTCCAATTGCATCCATTTCCCTGCAAAGAACATGATTTTGTTCTTCTTTATGGCTGAAAAGGATCTAAACAGACACTTCACAAAAGAAGAAATACAAATGGCCAATAAATGTATGAGGAAATGTTCCACATCATTGGCAATCAGAAAGATGCAAATCAAAACTACCCTTAGATTTCACCTAACTCCAGTCAGAATGGTAATCATAAAAAACACGAACAACAACACCTGCTGGGACCCTGTTTTGAAACAAAAAATAAAATAAAGTAAGAGGTAGGCATGGTGGTGTACACTTACAATTCCAGAATTTGAGAGGCTGAGATAGGAGATCACAGGTTTGAGGCTAGCCTTATCAACTTAGACTCTTGGCAACTTAGCAAGACCCTGTTTCAAATTTAAAAAATTAAAAGGGCTGGGGGTGTAGCTCAGGGATAGAATGCCCCTGAATAGTTGTCTTCACAATATCCCACCACCTTGGAGTGAACCCTCCCTATCCTGGAAGCAGCAGTAGCAGTGAGCACTGTGAAGATAAGGCTGCCAGGCCCTGCAGAAGGCTCAGCCAGTAGAGAGAGAACCCCTCATCTTTCAGACAGGGGTTCCCTTTCTAACAGTGATGACCACCATGAGAGGAGACGAGGTGATGCATGTCAGTGAGACACTAAGTGTACCTATGCTGGCTCAGCCCCAGTCAGCAAAACAGACATGCTCAGTGCCCAGGAAGTTCCCAACTGCTCAGTCTTAACCCTTCTCCCTTATTGGCCATCATGTTGGAGCCTTCTTAAGGATGTTCACTATTCAGATCCACACCCCCCCCAACACACTTCTTCCTCCAATGCATGAAATTCCTGCACCTGGTGTTGTTCAACCCTTGAGGGTGGTTTACTCTGTTTACAAATGACTTCCACAGGATAATGGTGTTAACATAGGAGGACGGCCGGGAACAGCTTGTGCACAGTATAAATTTTGGCATCTTCTTTGAGAATTTTGTGACTATGGCTGGCTTCCAACTATCTGCTTGACTTATGTCACTATGCTAATTTTTGGTTAACCAACTCCACAAGTTTGTCTTTATCTTGCTGAGACATCTAAAAACATACCAAGATCACATGCACAACTCAGAGCTAAGGCAGGATTCAAACCTGTGTCTAACTGACTCACAACTCATCTTCCCTCTGCCTTGATGGAAAAGCCCAATTGATTTTTAGGAAATGGAGATAATGACTGTTCCCCTTTTAAGCCAAGATTTTAATAGCAAAACTAAAGAAAATGTTTCCATTCATGATGGATAGAAAGTGTGGGACATTTGTGAATATGGAGAGATACTGGGAGATAAAACTGAAGTAAAGAATGCTGGACATATTTGGTTTCAAATAAGTGAGTTCTTTTAGTAATTATCATTCTCCCTGATATATCAAATTTAGAATCTCTCTTGATATGCAATCCACTTGGGCATCTCTTGTGTTCCTTAAAAGGGAGGAGGCTGCTTAGCATGGTGGTGCCTGCCTGCAATCCCAGTACTTGGGAGGCTTAGCCAAGAGAATTGCAGGTTCAAGGACAATCTCAGCAACTTGGAAAGACCCTGTTTCAAAAAAGTGGCTAGTGGTTTATAGCCACTGGGTTAAATCACCAGTACAAGAAAAACAAAAACAAAAAACAAGAGATCAAGTAAGAAGAGAATTGTGATGGACCTGGGGAAGCATCTTCCAAGTCTGCAATGGAATTGATAGTAAATGGCTTTTTTAGATACTGAGGACTCTCCCTATTCCTGACTATTTTTCCTTGAGTCCTGCAATATCTCTCCTACATTCCTCTTACTGCTGAAGCTTAGGGTTTGAGGGAATTCCATTCTTTCCATCACGTTAGCCAACCCAAGTCTTCCGGGACAGACCCTAAAATTGAATTAGTTATGAGGACATTTTCTAGAGACCTGGCCAAAATATTATTTTAAAGTTGAAGTGGGAGATTAGAATTTCCAAAGGAAACTACACACACACACACACACACACACACACACACACACACACACACAATTTCAGAAGATACTCTTCTTATACTCTGACATTGACACTCCTTCACAGAGAAGTAGGATCTATGTCTGCCCCACCATCTCCTTGGATCTGGGATGATTATTGTAATTTCCTTGTCCAATACAAGATGGCAGAAGTGTCACTACATGATTTCTAAGGCTGAGTCATAAAAGGCAGTATGCCTTCCACCTTCTTCCTTTCCCTGCTCCTCTTCCTCCACCTCTTCTTTCCTTGCTGTCCACTGTAATCCAGACTTCAGGGTTTAAGGAATCCCAGGCTATACAGAGCAACAATGGGGTTGGGAGTTCCAGCCGACAACGTCACCTAGAACCTCATCAACTGCCAAACATAGGAGTGCCGGAGGCTCCAGATGATTCCAGCTTCCAGCTGTCAAGTGTTCTAGCCAAGGCTCTTGATATTGTGGAGCAGAGGAAGTCATCCCCATTGTGACCTATCTGAATTCCTGAATCATAAAAATCATAAAAGACAGTAAATGATTGTTCTGAGTTTAAGTCATTGAGATATGGGGTTATTTGTTATATAGCAATAGATGATATGGATGGATTTAGCAGTCAAGTTTTCCAATAAACAGTGGCTTGGCAATCTTAAAACATGACTCTGGAGGTCAGTACTTCTCCCATCCACTCATCTACTGGTTGTTCACATGTGAGGGAATATGCAGGGATTCCTGTCACTCGGTAAGTATTTGCTTCAGATGTCAAATAGTACCCCAAAGAGAAAAGACTTGACTGTAAAGATCACATATCCACATGGAAACATCTGAATGAGCCCTGAAAGAATGTGAAGAGTTTGCAGAGGTGACTTTGCCTCCATGCACTGGCTTGAGAACCTGAGCCCCCACCTTCCCTGCCCAAGCTCACAACACTAGCAGGTGGTATAACTGAGGTTCCACTTTAGGTCCATCCAACTCAATATCCCATGCTTGATCCACTCTCCCATATATACTTTTTTTCCCTTTACAAATCCACTATGTTTACTTTACAAATTCACATGCCTGTCTGACTGCTTGGGGAAATTTTATTTGTAATCATCACTGCCTGGTCATAACGACAAGGCACAGTAGAGAGTCCTTGTGAAATACTGGTGAGGAGTGGGGGCTCTGGACCCAGGCTGCTGGGGTTTCAACTCAGCTCGGCCACTTACCCACTGTGTCAATGTTCTGATGATCTGTTGTGTGTCATAAACTTCCCTGCAACTTTGTGATTTAAAACAAATATCTACTGATAGCTTTCATGGCTCTGTATGTCTTTAGGGTCTTGTGGGGTTATTCTTAGAATATCTGACAAGTTGTAGGCAGGTATTAACCAGAACTACAGTCATCTGGAGGCCTGATTGGGCTAAATGTACAAAAGTGCTCCTATGACCAAGACAACAGAGGCCTCAACCTGAGCACACTCACACAAGCCCCCCACTGAACTCTTGGTCCTCTCCAGGGGACTGGGTGCTGAAAGGTAGATCCTCAGCACAGGTGTCATGTCCCAAGAGAACCAGGTAGTATCTGTCATCTTATCAGTCATATGGCATCATTTGTACTAGATTTTATTGGTCAAATATGAATCCTGGGACCAGCAGAGATTCCAGGTATCAAGAGACATGGCTCATTCGAAGACTCGGCTTTGGAGATGAGCTACCACACTAACTCTGGGCAATTTGTTTAAACTGTGCTTCATTTTTTCCATTCATAAAATAGACATGAGCTGGTCGTGGTGGTGCACGCTTGTAATCCCAGCATTTAGGAGGCTGAGACTGGAGGATCCAGGTTTGCGGCCAGCCTCAGCACTTAGTGAGGCCCTCTACAACTTAGCAAGACCCTGTTTCAAAATAAAGAAAAAAAAATAGGGCTGGGGGTGTAGCTCAGAGGTAGAATACCCCTGGGTTCAATCCCCTGAACCACAAAATAAATAATAAATAAATAAACATGATGAAGATGCCTATTTGATCAGATAAATGGTTATAAGAATTAAATAGATAATACATACAACACAACTAGAAGAGTAACTGGTAGATAATGGGTACTCAGAGAAAGTTACTGCTATTATTCTCTTTGAAGAATGCCATGTTAGACCCTGGGGTACTATCCCTCCACAGTCACTGAATGCTTTGATCACATTATACTGCATCTAGAGACCATCTCCAGGGCCACAATCATGCTTCAACAGAGAGATTCACAAGGGTTTCCTCGAAGCTATTTATTTATGTATCGCAGTACTAGGAAATGAACCCATGGGCATTCTGCCTCCAAACTACACCCCCAACCTGATTTTCTTTTTAAACAGGGTCTTGCTAGGTTACTGATAGTCTGACTACATTGCTGTGGCTGTGCTTGAACCTGTGATCCTCCTGTCTCAGCCTCCCAAGTACTAAGGTTATAGGTATGTGCCACCATGCCTGACTTCCTGGGAGCTCTTTGTCATGCTCCATGAAGCTGATTCTCACCATGAAACAAACTCAGAGGCACTGTCACTTGTCAACACAGACTCTCCATAAGGATGTCTCAAAGCCAGTCACACTCAACAGGCTCTCAGCCTTGATCAAAAAGAGTGCACACCAACCCTCTTCAAATTGTCAGACAGAGCTCCGAGGGAATTGGTTTATCAGGAAACTTTCTCCTACCCACTTCAGGACCTAAGCTAAGGACTTCTACTTGTCCAAGGGCCAGCTGCAATGATTCAGCGGCAAGAAGGGACTTTGTGGTTCCCAGGACCCTTGACCCCAAGTTTGAGAACCTTCTGTACAATAGACCATCTGGATAAGTTTCCTTTTGGAAAAAGAAGGAAAACTATCCCAGGCTTTGCTCAGTTGAAAAGAAGCATGGTTCTCAGGAAATCCTTGGTAATGGGCTGTCCCAGAGCCACATCCTCTAAGACAGGGCAAAGATTCTTCCCAGGATTCTGCCACATACACATAGCTATAAGAGAGATTGGACTAACAGGGCAGAATATGGAAGTCCCTTTTAATGCAGGCCTCTCTTCCTGTCTTCTAGGCCTCTTTAGATTCTCAAGAAGCAACTGAGCACTGTGAGTATATAGAGAGTAACCAGTTCATCTGCCTTTAAGTTCTGTAAAGATTTGTGGCTGAGTTGGCCTTTTTTTTAAAAACTAGGGATGGAACCCAGAGGCATTTTATTTCCAAGCTACACCCCCAGCCTGATTTCCTTATTTGGAATCAGGGTCTCACTAGGTTGCTGAGAGCCTTGCTAAGTTGCTGAGACTGGTTTTGAACCTATGACCCTCTTGTCTTAGCCTCTTAATTACTAGAATTGGAAGTGTGTGTCACCACACCCAGCTTAAGCTGGCCTTTTTAGTGAGTGGAACAGACCAGTCCTGGTGTAGTAGAAGTTGAGAGGACTGGGGCGCACCCTCTGCTCCAAGCTGCTTCCCTTCACTTGCCGTACTGCCCAAGATAATACCAAATGTGCTTCTTTAATTTCACTGACCATGTCCTCTTGAAAAATAAGAATGTTCTACATTGAGCTGATTCCTTATGAAAATATATTAATCAGAACTCTGGCTAAAATTTAATTTTAAAAAAATGGAAAGGGAGAGAGGAGGAAGAGAGAGATATGTTGACTAATGTCAGAAAACTGCAGGAAAGGCAAGGGTAGAACCAGACCCAGGAGAAAACTGAAAGCAGGGACTTGACATCTATAGGATTCTCTTCAACTATGAACTATTTAGACTTTTTTTTTTTTGTACTGGAGATTGAATACAGAGGCATTTTTACCTCTGACCTATTCTTCCAGTCTGTTTTATTTACAAAAAAAAAAAAAAAATTGAAACAAGTTGTCGCTAAGTTGCTAAAGGTCTAGCTTAATTGCTGAGTCTGGCCTCAAATTTGCAATCTTCCCATTTCTGCCCCCCAAGCATTGGGATTGCAAGTGTGTGCCACTATGCCACAAAATCTCTCTAACTGGAAAGTTGGACACTAGCAACAACAGACTTACATACTTTCACCTTCAAAAACCATAGAGGAAAGAAACCATTGTGTCCCTGAAAGTAAAAGAAAGAAAGAAGAGAAAAAAGAAAAAAAAATTTAAAGTCCTAGGAAAAGATTGTGATTGGCCAGTGTCGGCCTATAAACCAACCACTATGACCAGGGAGCAATTGTAGAATAAAACTCCCATCTAGTTCATATGACCTTAGGGGGAGCTAGAAAAGTGAACCACTAAAAAGTAAAAAATTAAAAAGTAAAAAGTGAGAATCCCATTTAAAAAAAGGAAGAAGTACAGGACACACACACACACACACACACACACACACACGTGCACTCATCAATATCTATAGTAGGTGTTATCTGCCAATAATACTTTAAAGTATACTACTTTATCCAATCAGTTCTCCAGGTGAGACTAGTTGACTGAAGAAACAGAATGTTACTGGTAGGGATGGGGGAAATGAGACAAAGAAGAAAGTAATTTAAATCAGGATTTGTGTATATTTACAAACATATTTATGATTAATTTAATTTGTATGACTTTTATTTAAATACATAAGCAAATCTCTTATCAAGCCATATGACATAATTGCTGTCGACAAATGTATTTGTTGTAGTCAGGTGTCTAAGAAGGCAAATGTTTTAGATGACAGAAACAACAACTGTCAGTACAAGAGCGTGAGGAATGGAGCAAGGATGGGGTGTCTAGAGTAGTCACAGAAAGAAAGAGTCAGCAAAGTGAGAGACTCCAAAAAATAAACTTCAAAGTCATCAGTTTTGCCTTTGAAACTCAGACTGTGGCCTAGATTTTTGGATCTGCTTTCTGCACGCTTTTCGTGTTCCGAGCATAAGCGTTTATCCAGGGGGGGAAAAAAAAAAGTCTGGGCATATTTTGTCATGCCTCAGATGGAATCACAACATCCATTATGTGGCTGGATTTCCAAATCCACCGCTACCTGTTTCCATGTCCAGTCTGAAGACAGTGGCAACTCCAGTGGGTTTCTGATACAAATCCAAGTGTCTATAAGCATTGCATGCCTGATACACTACACAATGAAGCACATGTATTTTCTGTTTCAACTTCTGCAAAAAAGTTTCTTGAATGAAAATAATTAGGGACTAAAAAGAGTCACATTTCACTTGTTACATTTTGTTCAACATGATTCCAAATTTTTCTTAAAATTTTCTCAAATCTCTTAATCTCCTACAAAGGCAAAGTCATGTGAATTCAACATTTGACTCTAGAATGGAGAGAAAAGATAATTTTATTCACTCTTTGCAGAGAGCCTTAATGTTCAACCCATGCTACAGAAAGCAGAAACTCCAAGTAAATGCAGCTGTTTTGTGCGTAAACGAGGAGTGATAGTATTTATGTGGTAACAGTACCAGGTGTAATGGGCCTGGAGCCACCATACAGGAGACGCTCACTCAATAGCAGTTGGTAATAGGCAGCACCCATCAAGGAAAGAATTTCAATATTTGGTTTTTTTTTTTAATTTTCCAGCTTTGTAATAAACAACTAAGTGGCCACAATGGAAAGGCCAAATCAACTCTTAAACAGACCAAATAATGTTATATGCAAATATGAATATATCACTATGAATCTCACTATCATGTACAATTATAATACACCATTAGGAAATCTTCACTCTTACCTCATATCTTGAAGAAAAAAAAAAGTTCACATCTTTGCCAGTTGAAAGGTAACATGCCCACCTGTGCCCCACACACCAGTCCTTCCCCTCCCTGGGCATCCCCTCCCCATCTTCCCATCTCCTTCCACGTATCCTATTCTTCCCCTTCAGCATCTCCTTGCTTTGGGCACCATCCTCTCACTTCCAAAACATATTCAGGTCCCCAGCTGTCCTCTCTTGGAAGAGGAAATCGCATCTCCCTGTGCAGAGACACTGGCTCCAGCTTAGTAAGGCCAGCATTTAAGGGGATGGGGGAACAAGGAGCTGTTGAAGAAGAGGGAGGAGAGAGAGAGAGAGAGAGAGAGAGAGAGAGAGAGAGAGAGAGAGAGAGAGAGAGAGAGCAGGGAGTGTGGGCACCTGCTGTGTTTTGTTCAGGGTAGAATACCATTCTGCTAAGTCCTCAGGACACTAATTTAGTGCAAGCCGCATCTTGCTCAGGAAAGTGCTGGCATAGACCGGGCAACGCAAGGCCTGGGACAAGAACCACACAGGTGAGAACAGTCTAAAAAAATATGAGAGCAAAACCTTTAACACTAACAAACTCCAGTCTACAGAAATATTCCAAACATCCAATAATTTTTTTAAAAAACTTGGTTATAGACCATAGGGTTCTCACATAACTGTGTGCTTTCCTGGACAATCCCGGCACAAGGATAGGTTCAAGGTCCAGTTATGTGGCAAGCCCAGGAGATGATGCCAGTTGCCTGGGCTGTCATACTGGAGAGATTTTCCTACATTTTGGGATGAAATCTCAAAACAAGAAATGTGATATTACATACAGGTCACCTTTCCACTACACTGCAACAGATGAATCAAGTTGATAACTTTAAATTGAATTAGATTTTCTCAATGAACAACAATTACCAAGAGGCTCTCTTTCTTTTATGATTGATCTTCCATTGGCTCTTTGTCTTTAGTGCTTTATCTTTTAGTTTGTCTTCTCCCAGTCTCTCTCATCAACTGGCTAATGATCCATAAACAGACAGTTGACAAAAGAGGGGAGCTGAAATTTTTACTGCCGAGAGTTATCAAATTACAAACCCTCTTCCTTCTGTTACTTCTATTATAGTTTGACTTTTTCTTAATGTAATAGGTTTTAGTAAGAAGAGGTGACTACAAGATAAGTTTCTGGAAAAAATTCTTCCTACATTGTTTCTAGAGCCCAAAAAAGTGTTTTCTCTCTCTTTCCAAAACCTCAGGATAAAGAAAAACCAAACTTTTCCTTAATCTTGGCATTCACTCTGATCAAGCAGCCTGACCTAGTTCTTTAATTTAGTGTCACAGAGTCCTATGAAAACCTGCAGAAAAAAAAAAAAGACAAGACCAAAATCTATTTGCTGGACACTCATCATCAGAGATGTGCAAACATTCGGATTTTAAGGTAAACATCTCGTGAGATATAAATTTTAATATAGGCATGGACTCAGATCTGCAAAAATATAGCTTACTTTTCTTATGATTGGATTTTGTTAACTTCTAAGATCATGCTTTTACTGATTGCAGAAAACCAAACCTAGCAATTCAAAGTAAATTCAATTATTTCTGCTTTAAAACTCAAAATGACTCCTTCTGGCTGAAATATTCAATTAATCTAAGGCTTTCCAACTCCTCCTTAATTTCACCTTCTTTCTCTGTTCCAGCACCTTTGTGAACATGTGTGAACTTGCTCTCCCTCTTTCCATCCATCCTCCCTCCCTCCCAGCTTGCAGCCAGCCCCCTCTCAAGCTACCTCTTCATTTACATCACCTGGAATCATGAAACTCATTAAAGGTCAAGGTGAAGTGGATTTAGTCAGCTTTTTCATCGCTGTGATCAAAATACCCAACAAGAACAAATTAGAAGAGGAAAGGTTTATTTTGGCTCATGGTTTCAGATGTTCAGTCCATGGCTGACCAGCTCCAAGGCTGACTTATGGCAGTAGGATGTGGAGGAGGAAAGATGCTCAGGGCAGCCTCGGGTAGAGATGAACCAGAAAACAGCCAGGGACAGATACAGTCCTCAAGGTCACACTCCCAGTGACCCACCTCCTCTAGCCACACTCTACCTGCCTAGAGTTACTACACAGTAAGTCTAGTCAAATGATCGATCTATCAGTGAACTTATCCACGGATGAGGTTAGATCCCCGATTCAATTACTTCACCTCTGAATATTGCCAACAAATGAATGTTTCTGCAGACATTCCGTATCCAAACTATAACATGGATGGTCGCACTAATCTTCTCTTTGGGTTTGTCTTGCTCTGAAATTGCAGGCAGAAAATGGAACCTCTGTTCTCTAATGCCCACCAATCCTCAAACCTATTATGGCCTTCTAGGGAGGGATGTCTATTACTCAGACTCTGAACCCCTTTTTAGCTTTTCTCTCTCTTCTCCTCAGTTGACTTTGTCAACTTTGTCTACCAGTTAGTCAAGAAGCAAAACACTAGATTTTACCCCATTCATGTATTCTTATTATTTTCAGCATATGCTATATAGCTAGTTGCCTTCAAGACTTTGGCTCTTGATGTATAAAGCCAAAATTCTAGCAACTATGGATATGGATAATAGGAACCTCAGTCTATGTTTCTATCATTTCCAGTTTCTTTATATTAAAGCATGTGATTAATTCCATCAACAGAGACTTTTGAGGGGTGCACACTCTCAGGTTTGTAGAGTTTCTGGCATGCCAGTTGAATGAGATAGATGACCAATAAAGGAATCAATGAACAAGATTGTGGAGAGACAGTTCCAGCCTTGAATGCACGCTTTATCTGAGACATAAATGAGGTTAGGTACTATGTTGCTGAAATACTTGGCAAACAAAGTGTGAGAGAAAAGCAGACTTTCTCTGCAGCCACATAGTGTTCTGCCGAAATTTATTCTTATGATAAGGAAGTAAACTTCTTGGCATGGTAACTGGTAAACTGTGTTCCGGACTTCTAATATGCTTGGATACATTTTGAAGAGAGGATAAAGAAATGTAGGGCAAGGAGACTTGGGACAGGAAGGTTGTTAGATTAAGGACTGTATCTTTTACATTCCAGTTCTGTACAAAGCATCTTATGATTTTATGAAAGAAAGCCTGTCTATTCTTTTTCTGTCTATAAGTATCAAGCTGAAGCTTTCAATAAACATGTAGTTGCATTGATACTGCTCTGCATCCCCTGTGTCCTGATTTCTGCGGAACCCTTACCCAGGGACCACAACACACTACACGTTGGTTGACACAAGATAACCTCAAATTATTATAATTTTATGAAGTAAATTGCCATGGTGATAAGAGTAATTAAAGGAAAGAATAGAGCTTAAGAAAGTTCCTTCTGAGACCCATAGGATAAAGGTGCACACATGTGAGCAGCCAAATGAAGATCTTTCTAGGAAGAGAAAACAGCAAATGCCCAGTGGTGAGAAAGAGCTCGGTCCATTCAAGAAACAAAAAAGACAATGAAATTAGAACATCATGGACATAAGGGAGAAATCAAAAAAAAAAAAAAAAAAGAAGAAGCAGAACCAAATACTGTGGATCCCAGTATGCCATGGTTAAGAGTTCTAAGTTTCTCTAAATAAAATGGAAAGTCACTGGTGAGTTTTAATGAGAAAAATTATATGCTTTTATTGGTGCATTGTAATTATACATCATAATAAGGCTCAAAGTGATGCAAACATACATGCATACAGCACGTAGTGTGTTCTCCTCTGGATCCCACCTGCTGACTCACAGTAGTGAGATTCCCCACTCCCTGGTTCATGATAGTGATACCTTCATATGTGGACATAGCATTATTCGAACTGTTTTTTCCATCAGTTCTCCTTTTCCCCTACCCACTCCCCTCTGCACATATCCTTCCATTACTCTATGGTCTCTCTCCTCATTTATCTAAGGTCCCTTTTGTTTCCTATTTTCTCTCTAGTTTCCAGATATGATAGAAAACAGATGACTATTGATCTCCTGAGAATGCCTGATCTCACTTAGCATAACATCCTTTAGATCAATCCATTTTCCTGCAAATGACATAATTGTGTCCTTCTTCATGATTGAGTAAAACCCCATTGTGTGTATATACACCACATTTTCATTGTTCATTCACTTGTTTATATTTTTTTAAAGATTGCTTTGTTTGGAGAATGGCAAAGAGGAGTAAGGGTATAACATGGTAGCTGATTTTACCTAAGTGCACCAGAAAGATTTTTTAAAAAGTAGATGTATTCAAGATATATTTCAAATATAGTTTCAAGAAAAATTCTTCAGCTTTTTGTGAGAGAGGGTTGGAACATCAAACTCTCAAATTACATAATTGCACCTCTATTATCCCATCATTGATATCAACACTGCAGTATCAAGAGTTAACTCACAAATTCTCTCAAGACTACACTTGGTTTATCATTAGAGGCTCTTGACCATCTGCCTAAAGGAAAAATCAGGACATTTAGGATGTTAAGATGAAGCCAAACATCTTCAACCTTTATCCTTTATCTCCAGCCTCTTATGACCCAAAGAATGCTTCTTAGTTCTCATACCCAAATTACATAAGAATATTTTGTACCTCACAATGATACATAATTACAATGTGCTGATAAAAGTACAAAAACAAAAAAAGTTAAATTTCATATGCTTTTCTCAGAAAAAATGAATATTTGAAATATAAGAATGCTTATACTTGGAGTATTTTCAAAAACAACTTGAAAGTTATTAGTTATGTTCCATCCTGTCAATGTTAGGATCTTTTTCATAAAATCCAAATTGATTCCCCACTTTTAGCTGTAAGTCACCAGATGAATCACCCACTTAGAGTTTCAGACTAATGCATGCTTGGGTCAGTTCTACTCATAGCAGACAATTTTACATTTGAAATAGTAGCAATAGTGAAAATATAGAACAACCAAGGTTTCTTTGAAGATCAAAGTAAAAAATGGGTAATGTCAGTGAGGTATAAGTTTCTAAAATATGTAAGGGCTAGAGATGTTACCAGGGAAGTTAGAGGTCTCCTGTTGGTAATTAAAACAGAGTCCTCATATCCTACATCCTCATTAGGGCTCTAGCTATCAGAGAACACACACATGAAAACTGGCCTTCAGGTAGAATTTGAAGCACTAACTACATTAATTGGCCAGGCAAGTGCTTGAGAACCTCATAGGCTAGGATGGCCCGGAAAATGTGCTTGGATATGAGAACTAATGAGATCTTCTACTTTGTAAACTGTTGCTTTTCCTGAGAGATGCTTCCAGAGAGAGCTTGGCAGCAAACCAAACTCAATCGACCTCCACATTCAGCTTCACAAACCTAGTTGCTAGCCAAATAAAGACTGAGGAAAAAAATTGAGAGATAGGCCCAAGTTATTTTTTCATTCCCTTTCCCCCAATCCCCCAGTAAAAAGAGAATCCAATGAATACCCTGAACTCGGCACAACTGTTTTAGCTACTCTTCCTACCTTCAGGAACTATAAGTGATTAAGTAGGGAGCATTCAGCCCATAGAATTCTCTTATAAGAAAGAGAGTAGAAGTCTCCCCCTCCAAGAGTGTAGCCAAGTAAGAAACAGCTTTTACAGGAGTCTGGCATAGTAGTAACCTGAATAGGAAATTTCCTTCACCTTTGATTTTGTATATTAACATCATTAGAGGTGGACCAGTGTTCTTTTCTCTTCCCACACTCTCCTTAAAACATCACATTTTTTGCATTATCATTTTTTTTTTTTTTTTTTTTTTTGCGGTACTAGGGATTGAACTCAGGGGCATTCTACCTCTGAGCTATACCCCCAGCCCTATTTTTTATTCTTTATTTTGAAACCGAGTCTCACTAAGTTGCGGAGGGCCTCACTAAGTAGCTGAGGCTGGCTGCGAACCCGGATCCTCCGGTCTCAGCCTCCCGAATGCTGGGATTACAAGTGTGCGCCACCACGCCCGGCTGCATTATCATTTTTAAGCTAACTACCAAATATGGATCTCTAGCCCTAACCAGTCCATGAAATCCATATTCATTCACCCAACTATCTACTAGACATGGTCACTGGAAGTCCCATAGACATCTCAAAATTAATATAAGCCAAATTTAATCTCACAGAACTTCCCTGCTAGTTCCCATCCCAAGCTCTTTCTCCTCTTATCTTCCAATTACTATTATGGAACTACTACCATCTACCTAGTCACCAACCCATTACAACTCAGAGCCATCCCATCCCCCTCCTTACACATTCCATCAATTGTCAAGTTCTGTTGATTGAACAGTCTACATATTCTTGAGTCTGAACTCCAAGCATCTATGCTGATTTAGGTCCTCCTCAATTCTTTTCTTTTTTGGGGGTGGAAGAAGTACTAGAGATTGAATCCAGGGGCATTTTACCTCTGAATGTAACCTCCAGCACTTTTTTATTTTGAAACAGGGTCTCCCTAAGTTGCTGAAGCTATCCTTAAGCCTGTGATCCTCCTGTCTCAGCCTCCAAAGTACTGGGATTACAGGCACGAGCCACCATGCCCAGCCTCCTCAATTCTTAAAAGATTATATATAAAAGCAATTTCCTAGCAACTCTCCCTACCCCCAATTCTGGTCCCTTAAATCCATACTACTTAATGTTATCTATCATCCAAAATGAATATCTGACCCTTAAACCCTTCGGCAACTCCCCATTGCCCACAGGGTAAAATACAAGTTTCTTATCACAGGACATAGTCCTCTATACCAGCTACCCATCTACCTCCTAAACCTCACCTTTCTACCTCACTTTTTAAATTCTAGTCACCAAGTCCCTTTTCCTTCTGTATTACATGATCATTCAAATCTCAGTGATTTTATAAATATTATTCCTTTGCACAAAATAGCTTTTCCACTTCATTTCTCCTAATTATTTCCATCCATTATGATTCAACAGCAGTTATTTTCTTCCAGCAGCTTCTCCTGCACCTCCAGTTCCTGCCAAGAACCCAGTTCCACTTCTCTAACACCTGCATCTATCTCTCTCAATACACAACATTATACCAAAGTGATCTATGCATCTGTCTGAGACGTTAGAGGAGTCAACCAATAACAACCTTCTTTCTTCCACCCAAGTTAGAAACCAACTGAAAAAATAAAAGAGCCAGGTAAATGAAGATATGAAAAACATCGCCTTTAATGCTAATAAAGTTAACATTGAGGAATGTGGCAGAAGTCTATGAGCAAAAAGGGCTATGAGTTAGACTTACTCTGGACAGTCCTGGTGGTTCTCAGCTTTCACAAGCCTCCCCCAATCCTTACCCACAGGAGGGTCTCTCCTGCCCTGAAAATTCACATGGAGGAGTCAGGAAGAGTATGTGATTTGTTCAGGTGAGCTTAACCTCAAGAAAATAAGAAAAAAAATGGGGGGTTGAGCTACTCAGGCTTAGTTATTCTCAAAAAGAAGCCAGATCTCCCCATACAAGAGTGAGAAAAAGAGTCAGGTCCAAGAGGCCACATGGAAGTATGGAACCAGGAGAGTGGGGTTCCATACTCTCAAATATCTCTCTCCCTCATTAGACTTAAGCTCCTTGAAAACACGAAACCATGTCTGATTCTGTTTGTGTCTGTAAAGATAGCTTTTGAATGCTTAGTAAACCTAAATATTCACTCACCCCTACTCAATGAAATCAATGTTGGGTGACAGTAACTAAACACAAGAAGAATCAAGGTAAAGGAAAATATAAAATCAAGATGAAGGAAAAATATAGTATCTAGCCATCTAGTATCTAGATGATTTTTGGGGGGGGGATTGCTAGGGATTGAATTCAGGGGCAGTCCACCTTCGAGCTATACCCCACCTCTATTTTATGTTGTATCTTGAAACAAGGTCTCACTAAGTTGCTGAAGATCTTGCTAAATTGCTGAGACTAGCCTCAAACCTACAATTCTCCTGTCTCAGCCTCCCAAGTACTAGGATTATAGGCATGTGCCACCATGCCCAGCAGGTGATAATTTTTAAATGTCTACTAAATATAATAGGTCAAAATGAAGTATCTGAAGGAAAATGCAATAATAAGAAATGAAAATTATTACTGTGCCATTATATAATTGAGCGATATTTTTACAAATATTTTTAATATAATATTTGGGGAATAATACTTTAATATATAAGGAAGTATTTGGGGTATTTATCATTTTATCTGCTCAAAACAACCCCCTCTTTTGTTTTGTGAGACGCTTTCTTCCCCTCTCCTGCCAGGTGGTTCCAGTAGCAGCTTCAGACACAGTACCTCATCTCGTGGGGACAAGGAGGGCTCTTGACCACGGCCGGTCCAAAGAGTTCTGGCTACTGTGTGCACGTGTTAGGAAGAGAACGCTCACTGGAATTCTGCTGGGGAAACATCTGGTGTGTCTTGTAAATGGTAGGAGACCTATATATACTTACTGATCAGAGCTCAATGTAGTGAGAAGAAATCTTTCTCCAGAAAAAATAAATCAAAGTATCCAGAATAAGTGACATCTATCTCATTTTTTCTTTCTCATTACCATTGTCCTGCCGGTTCGCATGAGAACAATTGCTGAGGTCCTGTGGATTTGTGACGCATTGTCTGCTTGTTAAAGAGCCAGCAGGGAGCTCTGTTCAACCACTACCACCAGACCTTACTGCCCTCATTCCAATTATTTCTGGGAGTCCCAGCAGGTACCTCTGTGTTCAAGAAAAAGTCTAGTCAGCTGGCAAATGGCCTGTCTCACTTTCCTTTTGAGCCACCATCTAGCTTAGTCCTCAACCAATCATAGAGGTCACTGTCTGTAATGGCCCTCCTGGATGTGTACAAAGGAACAGGTACCCCAGCTCAGCTGAGTGATTCTATCAAAGCTCCTTGAGGAATTCAAATAAGGCACCCATGGTCATACATCTTTTGGATAGAGAAGAATTCCACCTGTCTTTGGATCACGGCTGGAGAGCACAGATCCTCCATGTCAGAGCCAAATGATGCTCTCTTAGACCCAATTAGAATGTGAAAAATGCTCTGGCTGAGTGAGGTGCCTACAGACCTTTCTAAGTAATGATGGGGAAAGTGCATTAGCATGAATTGCCTCTGAGTATTTCTTAGTTCTCTTTCATTTGTTATTCAAGAAGTGGGATGGAAATAGATTGAAAGTTCAAACTTTATGAATTGTAATACTTAGTAAAGCCAGCCATTTTCATCTCAGCCATGACATTCCTTTCATGGAGTGTGCAAAATCTGCATACGGGTCCTAAAGAATAAAAAAGAATGTTTCTTCCAGCTATACCAAATTCTTAGTGAAAATAACCTTCAACTTTACCTCCCAGCATTCTGACTGCTACCACTGATGCTGTAGCTTGACTTGGTACAATGTAGGCACCAGGATAAATCCACACTCAGCCACCTTCAAAAAAGGAAATCTCTATTACTA
>PVLC010032938.1:0-17858 GCA_004027655.1 Graphiurus murinus | reverse complement strand
GGAGGAGGAGGAGGGGAGGGAGGAAGGAAGGAAGGAAGGAAGGAAAGAAGGAAGGAAGGAAGGAAGGAAGAAGGAAGGGAGGGAGGGAGGGAGGAAGGAAGACAACACAGGGAAAAGGACAACAACAAAAACACTTGAAAGGTTGAGGATGTAGCACATTGGTAAAGCACTTGCCTAGCATATGTGAGGCTCTGGGTTCAATCCCAAATACTACAAAGAAAGAAAAAGAAAGTAAGGAAGGACGGGAAGAAGGTGTGGTGGCACATGCCTATAATCCCAGTACTTGGGAGGCTAAGACAGGAGAATCACAGATTCAAAGACAGTCTCAGCAATTTAGCAAGGATGTCAGAAATTTAGTGAGACCCTGTTTCCAAATAAATATAGGGTTGGAAGTATAGTTCAGAGTTAGATTGTCCCTGGGTTCAATCTCCAGTAAAACACACACACACACACACACACACACACACACCAAATATTCACCTTGAATAATCATTCTGTGTTAATTTGGAATTTTCTGTTATGTCTGGCTGAACAAGCAGATATAACCCTGTACCTGTCTAAAACTATTATGTGAGAAATAAATGTTAACCACATATATAATTAAATGTTTCTAGTAGCCATTTTAAAAAGTAAAAAAGGCAAAATTAATTTTAATAATACATTTTATTTAAACAAATGTAGCCCCAAGTTATCTTTTCAACATGTGATCAATATGAAAAAATAATACTATAAGAGTTTACATGCTTTGTTTCATGCGATCTTCAAAATCCCATGTGTACATTGCACTTACAGAACATCTTTCTCAATTTAGACAGACCACATTTCAAGTGCTTATTAACCACATGTGGCTAGTGACTACCACATTGGACAGCACATTTTTTTTCACCATGACTACCTCCTTTCGCTTATGTATTTCTTCTTCTCTCCTCTCCTGCTTCTCTTCAAAAAAAAAAGATAAAACTGTATCTTATACAAAATGACAACAACAAAACCCTCTTTCATTTTTGCTTCCCAGAAACTATTTCTCTATTATTTTCCTTTCCTTCATAGCTTTATTAATTGGATTTACAATATCAGGGAGCTCTGGTTTGGACTCATGACAGGACAAGCTCCTTCAGGATGCCACTCAATAAACTGGATGTTTGGATGATGACTCAACCATTAGCAGTCATATCTTGAGGATGATCTCCTAGCAAACTGAGCCCCCCCAAAGCACTATGTGTTAAATAGTTATTAATGTATTAATAACAGGACCAAAATGCACTATGTTTTGACATCAGTTGTCACACAGAAGTTATTACACACACACACACACACACACACACACACACACTTTTTACAAATGATTAAAGTAGAAACAAATTTACCCCTCCAATGATATCAGTCCCCTTTGCTTTGTGATATATATACTGCAAAGAGCAGAAGAAGAAAGGATCTCATTAGAGCTGGCTGCCTGGGAGTTGAGCCTAAGACAGTGCTTCCCAGGAGGCACACATTGACATTCATGTGTGCAATGATGGGAAAGTGACTTCTAGCAGGTAGGCTTTACAGAGTACAGCTTAACCTCAGTTATCCAAGGCTAGTGTTCAAGTACCAGGACTGGTGTCAGTTACAAAAAGGAAAAAAAAAAATGTGTATCTTGTTAAAAGAAATAAAGCATGAGCTTTGAGCCTTTGGAATGTAGTTAAGAGGAGCAAAAGACATGACAGTTACAACAGATGAATTCTGATTGATTAATTCTCTAACAGGAGGAAAGAAATCTGGCTTAAACGTGATGTACATAAAAGGTCAGTCTTTTCTTGTAGAAGCCACGAAACTCCGATGACTTGACAGGGGTCCGACGAGATAAGAAATAAGAAAGGCAGAGAGAAAGTGAAAGCAAGCAAAGGAGATTATATTTAGAGCAGAAGTTGTGGTAACCAAAATAGAAATAGTAGCAAAGGAGGCCAAGAAATTTCACCAGGCTTTGGGGACAGTAGAAAGAAATGAGGTGAGGCCTGGATCTATTATCAGTAGTCCAGTGGATGTTGGCGTGCTGTGCATAACTAAATCTCTTCCTACTTAATATTTCTGCAATCATTTTCTGTTTGCTGATTAATCACTTATATGCATTTGTCCATCAGGACCAGAGGTTTCACTCTCTTTGCTCATATGTGTTCTCAATGATTTAGATAAAGCCAGTGGGTGCTAAGGGTGAAGCTGCCAAAACGAAGACCTAAACCACAGAGCATTGTCTAAAGGGAAATAAAATAAGAAGGAAGGGGGAAAAAAGCCCATTTTAAACATTTTAGTTGCCCAGAAATCATTTGCCCAGCCTCCTCCACTGAATATATTCTTGCTAAGAGCCAAGGAGCAGACAAAAAGTACATCTGAACATCTAGACAGATGAGGCCAAGACCACACAGGAGCCTTCATGCAATTTACTCGTTGAAAACTCCCCAGGCCCCAGAAGTGTGGCACCACTTCTCCTTCTCTCAACCATGCCAGACATCGCTACTCCCTGTGGGCCTGGTTCCTGCAGAGCCACGAATATTGTCTCAGCGGCCTCAACTCCACACTCCAGGCAGCTATAACTGATTCGTGGATCAGCATGCAGCTTGGAAACCATTTTTCATCCTTTCCTTTCATTGTTACTGGGAGTATTTTATTTTTACTTTTAAACACATCTAAAAAGCGTGATTAGTATTTTCTAAGCTGATTCAGGCTAGAATAGAAGAATATCAGGTGGAAGAGGGCACGAATGACACATGATAGCCAAAGAAGTCACAAGTGACATTAATGGAAGGATAGAAAAACCATAAAGCCTGTGAACGTCATTGCAAAACAAGAAGCAGGAGGCCTATTCAATGTCAGAATGAGTGCGCATGGTATGTGCTGTGCTGGGAAAAGAGGTCTTCTGCTGGTAACTGTGTGACTGCAGCAGCTATTTGAATGGTCAGAGCCTCAGTGTTCTCATGTCTGAAATGGAGCTAGTAAAATTACTTTCCATATTCAACGGTGAGAATTAAATATATGTGAAGCAACAGGGCTGTGGTAATAGGCCTTTCCCCTACTAGATCTCCAAGGAATGAATCATTTTTCAGGTTATCACTGAATTTTATAACCTCAGTTAGTGCTTATTAAACTCTTACTACAGTATGGACACCATGCTGGGCACTGGGACATAAACTTACATGAAAAACAATCCATACCATAAAGGAACTTAGAGTTATTTAAAGTGAAAAACTGTAAGACATAAGTTAGGTGGTTGGCTAAGTTGTGACAACAGAATCAGGTGCAAACTAATTAGGGCAGAACTAACTGTAGCACGGGGTGGGTACCTACAATTCATGAGAGAGGGCATCATATGTTTATAGTGATGATAATCCTGAATCATCAGGAAACATCACTGGGTTTAATAAACCATGTGTAAGGAGGCAGGATATGAGTAATTCTTTTTCTGGAAATATTCCATTTAAAATGATGAAAGCTAAAAAATAGATTTCCATGGTTTAGTTTTGTGGAAAACTCATTAATTTCTAATCGAGCGATTATTCATTGATATATCAAATAAATGAGGTGTTGCTTAAATGGCAGATGAGAATAGCAAAGAAGAGGGAGTAAAAATTGGAGAAGGACAGAGAAAGGAGCAGAAATTTGGTGTCACCAGATTGCTTCATGATAATCAGCCTTTGTGAGTGTGTCCTCCTCACTGTTTCAATCTTCACAGCCATCCTGCCCAGCTGGCAAAACAGGTATTACTCTTTATGAAGCTGAAAACACAAGAGGCTGCTACTTGTCCAAAGTCACACATTCAATAGGTTATGCATCTGAAGATAGAACCCAAGTTCTCTGTCTGAGGTACAAAAAGAAAAGAAAAGAAAAATTAAAAAATAAAGTTATCTCTATACAAATGTGTAGTTTCAAAGAATTTCATTGCAGGAAGCAAATATCCAAGAAATGATGTGGACACAAAAGTATTCTGCATATTCAATAAATGCTAAGCATGGTCACTTCACTTACCCTTTGTTTGCTTATCTTTCATTCCTCCTCTTCTTCCTCTAAACAGATGAGGGCAAGAGAGAAATATAAGAAAGGAAGAGAACAGAAGAAAGTGGAAGTTGGTGGGAAGAGAAGACATTAAAAAAAATAGGAAATAAGCCTGGTGTGGTGGCATATGCCTGTACTCCCAATATTTAGGAAGCTAAGACAGGAGGATGGCAGGTTCTAGGCCAGTCTCTGCAACTGAGCAAGACTCTCAGCAACTTGGTGAGACCGTTTCAAAATATAAAATAAAATGAGGCTGGAGGTGTAGCTTGGTGGTAGAATGCCCCTAGGTTCAATCCCTAGAGTCACCAAAAAAAAAAATAGTAATAATAATAATGATAAGAAGAAGAAGAAGGAGGAGGAGGAGGAGGAGGAGGAGGAGGAGGAGGAAGAAAATTGTATGTAGAGAAATCTTAGGCATGAAGATATGCCTCTGGTGGGCTTAAAACTCAGAAATAAAAACATATCAGAAACTGTATATTAAAAGTCTTATTTTGAGATTTCTCCTGAAGACAGCTGAAGCCTGGCAAGAGGTAAATGTGCCAAGGGGTTAGGGATGTTGTCTTTGCTACCAGTCAATGACTAGACTTTTTGGCTGTTTGGATAGAATTGAAAGCTTTCTTTTTTTTTTTTTTTTTTTTTTTTTGGCGGTACTGGGGATTGAACTCAGGGGCATTCTACCTCCGAGCTATACCCCCAGCCCCATTTTTTATTCTTTATTTTGAAACCGAGTCTCACTAAGTTGCGGAGTGCCTCACTAGGTAGCTGAGGCTGGCCGCGAACCCGGATCCTCCGGTCTCAGTCTCCCGAATGCTGGGATTACAAGCGTGCGCCACCACGCCCGGCTGAATTGAAAGCTTTCTGTGTGGTCCCCAAGCTGATATCTCTGGCGACATACAGCCTTGTGGTTTGCTATTACTGAAGGGCACAGACTGGCCAATATGCCTCTTCCACCATGCCATTGTAAATACCACCCAGAACCTGCTGCTGCTGTAGGGATGTGAAGAGGGAGCAAAGGCTCATCTGCAGAGCATGTGATCAGGAGGGTGGGCTAGAGTCCAGCCAGCATCTCCTCACTGTGTGGCACCTGGCCGGCACCCAGCCATTGGAGTGACAGTTTCCCTTCTGCTTGGGCATAATCATAATTCACATAATAACATTATTGTGAATGCTCATATAAAACACTTAATAGAGGGATGGACTTACAGTAAATTCTCAATAAATATTAGTTCTTAAAATTTCTGCATCTCAAAGATCAACACTATTTTTCCATTGCCAAGTTTTAGTGAGTTCTCTCACCTGCAATTATCATCTTTTTTTTCCTTAGAATACAAAAAAATAAGCCTCAATCAAAACCAGCTATTCATTACTTCCCGTTGTTCACTTCCAAAATCTCCCTCTTAAAAATAAGTGGCAAAAATCTGGTAATGTTTGCAATGCCTGCACTAAAAGTTTTATGTGGCTGTGGGCATTTGTAGGCTTCTTGTGTAACTGGGGAAGGATTGTTTCATGAATCAGGGGCTGTAAATTTGTATCATTTACATTTTTATTTTTCTAAACAGTCTCCACAAAATTAAAAAGAATATAATTTTGCAAGTTGGCTTTTATTGTTGTTTTTATATGTAGCCCCATAAATGCAAACTCTTTAAAACTTCACTCATTTGGAATAATGGAGGGAAAACAGTGAGAAATCAGCCTGAGAAAATGTGTGGTAAGAAATGGAGTTTTAGTAATCCAACAGAAAGTTAATATTTTAAGCTGAGGTATAAATGGACTTTAATAAGTAATAAAGCCAAGTTCATAAAACTATACTTCACAGAAATTCTAATTGTTTCATACAATTATAAGTATAAGCAACTTTGGAAACATAACAAATTTAATTACTAGAACCAGAAGTAAATGACTCTTCTTTAAACTCAAGCAAGCAAACCCAGATTTGCCTTGATTACAAATAAGACTCTAAAGAATTCTTTGAAGAAAAAGGAACAATTTCTTAATTACATTTAATTTTGTTGGTTAACTTTACATGAGATTAGTGAAGTGCAGATTAATGGAGCTTTATTGCATAATGCAAGTTAAAGCAATATACTCATAAAATAAACAATCCAATTATCTTTTTTATATCATAGCTTCAAAACACCTAGGGCTTTGGTCTCATTTATGTTTGGTTGTATATGGAAAGAATTTTATCAAGGGAATGCCAGGAACAGGTTGGTTAACTCTTTTCACAGAAGCAACTCTGAAGAGTCACTGAAGCTGCAGGTCACAGAAACATCTGGCTCAGAGGTCTTGGTTTCCTAGTGTGATTTACATTCCTGGCTCTGGAGTCAGACTGCTGAAATTCAAACCCTACTTCCCTCTCACAAGCACTGTGATAGTGGGAAGTCACTTCAGTTCCCTCCTCTGTACAATGGGGATGACCATAGAGTTTTTCTTATTGCATCACTCAAAGATTAATACGGCAAAAATGTTCTCCCACTCTATGGGCTCTCTGTTGAGGTTCTTGATAGTTTCCTTTGCTGCACAGAAGCTCTTCAGTTTAATGCAATCCCATGTATTGATCTTCCTTTGAGTTGCTTGTGCTTTGGGGGTCTTGTTGAGAATGTTTTTACCTGTGCCTATGTGTTGAAGTGTTGGTCCTATGCCCTCTTCAAGTAGCTGCAAAGTCTCTGGCCTAACTTCCAGGTCCCTGATCCACCTTGAGTTGACTCTTGTGCAGGGTGAGAAAGTGGCGTTTATTTCCAGTTTCCTGCATAAGGTTAACCAGTTTTGCTAACACCATTTGTTAAAGAGGCTATCTTTTTTTCAGTGTATAATTTTGGCTCCTTTGTCAAAAATCAATTGACTGTAAGCACGTGGGTCTGTTTCTGAGTCTTCTATTCTGCTCCATTGGTCTATGTGTCTGTTTTTGTGCCAATACCATGCTGTTTTTATTACTGTGGCTTTGTAGTAGAGTTTGAAGTCAGATATCGTGATACCTCCTGCATGGTTCTTGTTGCTAAGAACTACTTTGGCTATCCTGGGCTGTTTGTTGTTCCAAATGAATTTAAGGACTGATTTTTCTATGTCTGTGAGGAGTGATCTTGGTAATTTCATGGGTATTGCACTCTTCGGATAGAGGTCTAATATCTAGGATATACAGAGAGCTCAAGAAAATCGCAACTAAGAAAGCAAATAACCCAATCAAAAAATGGGCAAAGGATCTAAATAGACACTTCATAAAAGAAGAAATACAAGCCGGGCGTGGTGGCGCACGCTTGTAATCCCAGCATTCGGGAGGCTGAGACCGGAGAATCCGGGTTCGCGGCCAGCCTCAGCTACCTAGTGAGGCACTCCGCAACTTAGTGAGACTTGGTTTCAAAATAAAGAATAAAAAAACTAGGGCTGGGGGTATATCTCGGAGGTAGAATGCCCCTGAGTTCAATCCCCAGTACCGAAAAAATAAAAAAAATAAAAAAAAAAAGAAGAAATACAAATGGCCAATAAATGTATGAGGAAATGTTCCACATCATTAGCAATCAGAGAGATGCAAATCAAAACTACCCTGAGATTTCACTTAACTCCTATCAGAATGGCAGTCATAAAAAACATGAACAACAACAAATGTTGGCGAGGGTGTGGAGAAGTGGGAACCCTAATACATTGTTCGTGGGATTGCAAATTAGTGCAACCACTTTGGAAAACAGTATGGAGGATCCTCAGACGAATGAGAATGAACCTACCATATGATCCAGCAATACCACTTCTGGGTATCTACCCAAAAGAATGGAAACCAAACTATCAGACCAAAGCATTTGTATCTAGGTTTATAGTTGCACAATTCACGATAGCCAAACTATGGAAGCAGCCAAGATGTCCATCAACAGATGAATGGATTACAAAACTATGGGATATGTACACAATGGAATTTTACCCAGCCATAAAGAACAAAATCATGTTCTTTGCAGGGAAATGGATGGAACTGGAAAACATTATGTTAAGTGAGATTAGTCAGTCACAAAGAGTAAAAAAGCATATGTTCTCCCTAATATGAGCATGCTAGGGAGAAGATGGGGCATAAGAAGGTCTCCAGGTGAAAAAGGAGAAACCGTAGATAAGCAAACAAGTTGACTTAACTGAAGAGGATGGACGGGGGGGCTCCCTAATGCACATGATGTACTTTCACAAATATATCAAGGTCAATCACTAACCTGAACTTGAGAAGGAGGGAGGGTTAGGGAGTGGGGTGGGAACTGGGGAAGGGGTTAAATGAGAAATGTGTGCATATATGCCTTTATCAACTAGTACCTAACAAAGATGTATGATTATAATGCACCAATTATTATTAAAAATGATTAATATGGTGGCTGGTACAGATAGGTATGGTGACACACGTGCACACAAGACTAGAATCCTAGCACATGGGAGGCTGAGACAGGAGTATCCAGGAGTATCACAGGTTCAAGGACAGCTTCAATAACTTAGCAAGACTCTCAACAACCTAGCAAGACTCTGTTTCAAAATTTTAGAAAAATAAATAAATATAAAGGGATGGAGGTGTAGCTTGGAGGTAGTAATCCTTTGGGTTCAATCCTTAGTAACACACACACATGCCCTCTCCCCTCCCTCCCACACTCCTCCCTGGTATGCCACTAGCTTTCCAAAACTTCTACAGTCACTATAGCTGAACTGAAATTAAGGAAGGTTTGTATACTTTTAACTTCATAGCAACAAGTCAGTCAAGCCCTAACTTAGGTTATTAATTCACCTATGCTTACCCTTTACCATATCATTTAGTGGTTTATGTATTATAATATTCATTTTGTGTCTTTTCCAACATAATTTGAGGTATCGTGAGGTTCTTTTGTTTTAAATATACTTTTATTGGTTCATTGTAATTATATATCACAGTAAGTTTCAATATGGTACAAACATATATGCATACAGCACTTGGTGTGATTCTACTATTCTTAAAATGTTTCACCTAGGATTTCTTTTTTTTCATGATGTTATTTGCGTAAATGCATTGTAAATGCTTTCTAAAACTCTCAGAATAAAACATCTGCTGAAGTTCGGTTATTGTATTGTTACTATGAGGACAACTTTCATAAATCTCTTCAGATTGCTAACATATTTTGTTGTAATTGTTGTTGAAGGTTTGGCAGTTGAAAGATCACCAGGAGAGCTGTTAAACTGGCCTCTGCTCACCTTCCCTATGCCAACCTGCACATACTTGTTCAAGCTCCAAGGCCTTGCTTTCTCCTTTCTTTGCATCCCACCTGTATTGCATCACAAGAAGTGGAGATGCTGCCTCTAAAGCATGTCTTGACTCCATCTGTTTCCTTTTTTCTCCATCACCATCGCTCTCTTCCACATTGCTTCTGTCTATCCTCTTGACTGGTCCACCACAACAGCTTCCTAAAGGGTATGTCTGTTTTACTCCTGCCCTTGGAAAGCTCATTTTTCACCGACATACCAGATTGACCTTGGTGAAACATCTCTGATAACAAAATCACTCTAACTGAAAACCTTTCAGTGGCTTCTCATCTTGCTTAGAAAAAAAAATCCAAACTCTTGATTCTGGCATAAAGTGTTCCCTGTTCTCTAACACTCCTGATCTCTTCAACCTTTTCCTCCCTTCTCCTTATCATCCACTGTGCCTCAGCCACACTGGCTTTCTGCTTGTTTCTTGAATTGCCAAAGTTGCCATCTTATAACCTTTGTTCCAGCTGTGCTTTCTTCCAGGAATGCTCTTACCTCCAATCTTCTCACGGCTGAATCCTTCTGGCCCTTTGAATTTCAGATTAAATGTCACTTCCTGCAAAATGCCTTCCACTCCCATCCTGTCAAAAACATCTGCCTAGTCACTTTCTATCATCCTGCCTTTTAAATATCTTGCATGTAAATTTATCATAACCTGATTTCCTCTTGTTCATTCATTTACTGCTCATTTGTCTACTTGTACGCCATCAGCTTTGCTCCTGTTAGGATATAAATTCCAACAGAGTAGAAACAACATCTCTTTTACTTTCCTGTGTAATATCCTTTGTGTTGCCGCAGTGATTGGCAGAGCACTCAAAAAACATGTTGAATGAATGATCGAACGAATGAATGGAAGAATTCTCAGGGTACTCAACAGAAGAATCTCCCTGTATTCTGACCAAAAGACCTCCTCTAAATAGCCTTGATTCTTAATTCCTGTCCAGAAAAATTCCATGCTAAAGCCCAGAAAAGTATAATGATGATTTCTAGCCTTAGAGTTAGATTATTTCAGGGCTGTGTTGCTTAACCATTATTTCTGTACTACCATGAATTTTACCTTTGTTCTACCAATTTTCTCTTTCATTCATCATATTAACATCTGTGAGCAAGGTTTGGTAGTATACATCTGTAATTCCAGTACTTGGGAGGCTGAGACAGGAAGATCACAGGTTTAAGACTAGCCTCAGCAATATAGTGAGAGTCTCAGCAACCTAGTGAGACCATTTCAAAAGAAAAAGAAAGGAAAAAAAAAAAAGTGCTGGGGGTATAGCTCAGAGGTGGAATGGCTATGGGTTCAATACTCAGTACCAATAAATAAATAAACAAACAAAAACTTAACATCTGTGACAAAATTAACTCATTCAATTCATATGACAGCTTGAGCAAATATAATTTCACTTTTGTTTTTCTAAGAGGGATAATTGAAGCTCAAAGAGATCATATAACTTGTGAGAAAGATTTGAACTCTGGTCTGTCAAAATACCAGATACCATAAATTTTGCTTTGCCTGTAGTGTTCCATCAATTACCATGGTCTCAAATTTCTTACAATAATAATTAATGAGTTTACCAAACAGTTTTCAACTTGGCTTCCCTATGTAATCGTGCAGAAAAGTCCTGCTTTAGATTGGCAGAATAAAAATCTGGAGTAGGGCTCAAAAATCTGTATTTTTAAAATGATCTCCAGATTATTCTAAAGGCATTAATTTTAAGTACCAAGGAATTAGATCAAACAAACAAGCAAACAAAAAACAAGTAATGTTAAATCGAATGCATGCTATCTTCACGAAAGCCTTGGAAATATCAGTGGAGATTAGTAATCCAGTGAGCCTCCAGGGCTAGAAGTTGGGAAGGTGGAGACTGGACACCCTCAAGTTCTTGGTTTAGTAGGAAGGGTGGCAAGAACACCAGATGGGACCTGAGCTAGGGAGTGGAAGGCACACAAAGGGTTAGGCTTATTTCAATGTTTTGGGGGTTTCCAGCAAAACCCATCGATATATTTGAACTTGATCTACTATCTCTTCAAGTTCATTTAAGTCTTTAAATAAGTCCTTCAACATGTTTTTGAGTCATTAAACTATCTATTCAAAGAGAAGTGGATGAAAAGTACATTTTATAGTGGTATGATTTAGGCTATCTGAAATGGTTTTATAATTATTTCAATGCTATTTTCCAAACACTGGGAAATGTGTTTTATGATATACTCTAATATAGTGAAAACAAACAATATGCTTGGAGTGCTTTTCTTATTGGGGAAGATAAAATTTTGTTAAATCCACATACCCTAACTATAAGATGCTGGCTTTGCCACAATTCTTGCTTGAATTGAGTCCTATCTCATAGAAGAGATAAATGGCCTCCTGAGGCTTAGAGACCAGGATAGTTGCATCTGGTGGCTTGCACCTGGCTGACCTACTCATGACGAAGGTCAACAGTGCAAGAGGCCTTTTTTTTCTTCTTTTTTAAAATCAGCTCTGCTGGAGGGAATTGAGCAGCTGTCAGGGGAGAAGGTTTTCATCCTTTCAAATTGTTCTACTCTTCAAGCCATTTCCTTAAGGTAACATTATTGAGGGCTTCTCTATTTCCTTTTGTCACTACTGTGATATTAGGAATCTAGCTATTCCTGATTTTTATATATTGCTGAATTAGTCAAATAAAGACAGAGATTATCTTATTTTATTATAACATGAAGCCTTATTTCCAGAGTGGGTTCCATTGTCCGAGCAAATGTTCTAATATAGTTATATTTCCCATTAATTCTATTTGGTAAGTAGAGTTTTTTTCAATAATTGGTCATAGTTTGTCATGAGAAAAACATTTTTTTCCTGTTTTGAAATTTGGACTAAGAGACTTGAGTGAAGAGAATTCCAGGAAACTTGTTTGGAGGCAAGGCAATCCAGGTCCACATTATAAAGGTACCATTTTGATTTCAGTACTAAGAGGTTTGCTAATACCCACAACGTGCCTTCTAACATGCAGGGAAAGGTGTGATCTTTTATGAAGTTTGGAAGCTTCAAAATGCCTGGATTTTGGATGACGTACTTATTGAACTAGATTGGAAGGCTATCTCTTAGACCTAGGATGACTCCACTTAGAGTTGGTTTCTATGCTCCTTTGCCCATTGGATAGCTATATAGGCTGAGTCTAGGGCTCAGTAGTCTAACACTTCTCTTTAGATCATCAATTAAAAATATTAATAACATCTTAAAAATCATGTTTATTTTTAAAAACCTCTACAAAAATAAATGCTTTCTATTTTAACTTTTCTACTTCTCTATTCAATTCTAAATAGTTTGAAAAGAAAGACAGGATCTACCTAGATTAATGCATAGATTTTCTCTCTGGTGTTTATGGAACCTAATTCTCTGTCACTGATGACCTCGATTTTTAGCTTATCTGTTGAAGGCTGAGCTTTCATATCACCTCAAACTTAAGAGACAAGTTTATACCTAAATAATTTCTCTTTTGTTGAAAGCAAAACATCATTATGGCCCAAAGAGTCTAGCCTTCAAAAGACAAAGTTGGGAAATTTTGAAACTATGATACATAATTATTTTATGGTTAGCTAATTAGCTAAGTTGCTTTTTAAAAGGCTTTAATATATACATTGGTTTTTTTAAGGTTTCATATAGAATTCAAATATTTACCTTAATGTGTTTAGTTTCAATGACTCATGTCAAAACAAAATTACACATTAGCCAAATGCCAAACAAGTTTGACATGGAGATGAGTCAGATCAGGGCTATTCCAGCTCCAGGCTGCAAAGTGCTATAAAGTATTCTCATATTATGCATGCAATTTCTACTACAGAGTGCCCTTCCTTAGCATTCAGATCAAGAGGCTTTAGGGGAGTCCCACTAGAAATATGGAGAATTCCCCATTTCTGTTAATTTATCATGGCTGAATTGGCATAATGAATAGTGACAAATAAGCCCTTTTCATCCACACAACAGTTACCATTACATTTTCAATGGTTTCTGCTTGAGTGTCAAGAATACCAAGCTTAATTACACAAAAGCTGGTGGAGGCATGTGGTGTGAATTTAATGCTGCAACAGAAAAAAGACTGCAGGACATCAACTTTGATCCTGCAGGTGGAGATGGAACCCATATAGATATAGAAACCTGGAGTGAAATATTAGAGATTACAGAAGTCATATGGAAATTTGTTTCTTCAGATTAATGTTTATTTATATAGAAATCTTGATGGGTTAAAAACAAAAACAGCTATTCAATATTATTCCTCAATTTCCTTCTGTCTCAAGAGCTAACCATGTTTCTGAAATTCTAACTGCATGTGAAATATTAATTTTGCATGATGTCTTTAAGCTGCTTTGAAAAAGTGCAGAAGGTTTGATCATGGCATTTAATAGAATATCATTACCTAAAAGAGAAGAGCCTATTATAGCATTATTGGTTGGGTAGTAAAATCCTTATGTATAGAATCAACTTGATAAAGTGTGGCCCCGAAATGTAATTATTATCACTACATAACCATTTAGAGTTACTTGATATCCATTATATATCAATAAATCTGAATGGAGGTGGATCACAAGCACATAAAAGATTTTCCTTCACAGCCCACACTTAATATATTTTTCTTATCTCACTTGATTGATTATGCATAATTCTCTGTATAATTTCATCTTGAGGAAATAAAAAATTAATATTGATAGTATAAAATTAGACATTTTGCCAAGCATTTTGATATTGAGAAAAACAATTTGTTGCTTCTAACCATTAATAGTATGCCTTATTTTAACTATATATTGATTTTTTTACATACCTATGAAATGCAGCATTTTATCAGAATAATTACAATAACATTGGAGGCATACTCACCAATGCCTTATCTCAATTTTATTTTAAGGATATAAGAATTTGAAGACTATCTGGCATAATCATTACTCAGATCATAATAATGATATAAACAGCGCTCATAAAAATTGTCTTACTAGCTAACTGGATAAATGTGTAAAAATGGACATTTGAGAATCATACCAAGAATCTTAATATTGTAATGCTCATTTATACTTTACAGTTGCTGAGTAGTATTTTTTACGTTGGAGCAAGTGGGAAGCTGCATACACCTATACCTGTCCCAGAGGTTTAAATAATTTGTTGCTTCTTTTTTCAGTGGAACATGGCAAAAAGTAGATTATTTTTCATTTCATAGTTATATTGAGATAGCCTTTAAGAATACTGACAAATTTATACTCTTATTATTTATTTATTAAAATTCAAATACCATTTGTAGGTTCTAGATGAATAATGTAAATAAGTCTTCAGATATTGGCTTTTTTTTTTTTTTTCGGTACTGGGGATTGAACTCAGGGGCATTCTACCTCCAAGCTATACCCCCAGCCCTATTTTTTATTCTTTATTTTGAAACCAAGTCTCACTAAGTTGCGGAGTGCCTCACTAGGTAGCTGAGGCTGGCCGCGAACCCGGATCCTCTGGTCTCAGCCTCCCGAATGCTGGGATTACAAGCGTGCGCCACCACGTCTGGCTGAGATATTGGCATTAACTTTTTAATTAAACACTTATTCAACATTTGCTATGTGCCAGACATTGTGTAGAAGCTGGGACTATAAAGAGTGATACACAGTGCTCTGTGTGTGTGTGTGTGTGTGTGTGTGTGTGTGTGTGTGTGTGTGCGTGCGTGCACATGCTTGCAAAAGACACCATGTTCTCATGGAGTTCACAGTGTTGTTGGGGGTGGTAGTAAGAAAACAATTGGAAATGGTGATCATACATAAGCAACCTGGTAAATTGGGATGGACTATAAGGGTAGGCAAAAATAAAAGGTGAAAGTCAATGTGTCCTATAGTATTTAGGGAAGCAGTACTGAAAGTAATGATGATAACAATCCTAAAGAGAAAAGACTCTTCATCATCCTGAAATCCATATATATCTAATGCTACCACCTGGAATAAGTTTTGGCTTATGCCATCATAATATATAAAGAGTCAAATAAATGCTGCAATTTTTTATTCCACTGCAAATCAATGCTGAAATTAACCTCCCTTTAATTGCTATTTTCACAGGGATCCTAGGAAGAGAATTCTTTCCCCAACCTGATTCCTCTTTCCTTTTTTTCTAATGACACATCCATACTTTCTTCCATGCCTAGCTTAAAAATTTTAGGAAGGATCAATTTCACAAAATTCAGAAAACTCGATTTTTGGAATGAAAGAGTGATATTATCATATGCATATAAAAACTCTTATAGAATAGTTATATAATGGACTGGGAACAAAATGAGCCTTAGGAAATTCTACTTATATTATAGATGTATATTATTTTGTGTATGTATATGTGAAGAATCATTCCAAGGCCATGATATCTCATATCTCAATAGAATGACTAGACAAATAGGAAAACTTATATCCTGGGAAGGGAAGGTAATGATTAGTGAAAAACCCCTAAAGAAGCAAGATCACTTCCTGATTAAAACAGAGTTCCTTTAATTAGAATGTAATAATATAATTCTGAATATATTGTCTCTTATATCATTGTAGTTATACTTAGTATATAAATCTAAATATGCTTAATATTTAATCTTATTTTATTAAGCTCTTATATTCCTCTAGAAACTTTCTTCAACTTTAGCATACTCCAATTAATTTTTTTTTTGCTTAAAATTAAGTGGCCTCATTTTTTTCCAATGGAAGCACACACTCTTGTCTCTAAGATGGAAAGCTATTTGCTTAAATATTCATGAATCGGCAGAGTATTTTATGGCTAGCAAGAGTTGCAACTTAAGTGCATATCTTCTGTACATACAGAGGTCAGAAATAATTTGCTTCATGATATAGGAATTAAAATCAATACTCTTACTTCCTTAAGAAAACAAACATAACATAATGTAAATGAGAAATAAGTAAATTATTAATAGATGGGCTTATCTGAAATATAATACAATCTAAGCAAGGTCGGCCCAGAGAATTAAGTTTAGGAAGCAGAGCAAGTTACAGGAAGCATCAGGAAGTCACATATATCACCACAGCCTTGTCGTTAGAAATCACTTTCATCTGCGTGGTTTTAAGCCATATTATAAACACCCTGATAGCTGTCCCTGTGAATAAGTGCCTGGTGGGTTTATATTCAGCTTAAAGATGAGGGAAAAAGGGAGCAAAGAATCTTGTTTGACTTGGAAGTGTTGCCTGTATTACCTGGGGGCTACTCCCAGGCTTCTCATTAACATTAACTAGCAATCAGGGGGGAAGGAGTCCCATCGGATGCTGTTGTCAGCATTTTTTGGACTTCCTAATTTTCACTTCCTACAACTTTGTATTTGCTTTTTTGCTTAGGATTTAGGCAGAATAAAGTTGGCCTTATTTTCTAGAATGAGCCTCTATTTTCATTCTATGCTCAATATATTTTCACCTATGGAAAATGTGGTGAGACCAAGGTGGCTGGGTTAGAGAGGGCACTTCTCTCTTTGTTCCTGGAGAGTAGTTTACCAGCTAATCTTTTTGTGTCTTGCTTTGGGTTCTGATGTATATGAGGTCTTGTTTTTAGGTCTTATTTCTGAAGGCAAGAATGTATAGTTCTCTGCATCTGAAAAAGCATTCCTCTTAGAAAGAGGAAGGTTGTTTGAGAGCCTGACCTCCTTGAAATAGGACAGATATAAAATCCATGAACAGCAAGCTGGACCACCTTTGATTCTAGCATTCTTGCTTTTGGTACATGTGATCTATTTACATCTGTAGGATCCTTTCTACCACCATCAAATCATTACTTCATTACTTCTGTATAAATTCATCTCAGCTGTCATGGAACCTTCTCCAAAATAGACCACATTTTCGGCCACAAAGTGAGCACTGGGAAATTAAAAAAATGCAACATAATTCCCTGCATCTTCTCAGACAACAATGGAGTGAAACTAGAAATAAACTCCAGGAAGACCCAAAGTAACTGAGTAAGCGCATGGAGACTGAACACCACACTGCTGAATGAAGAGTGGGTCATAGAAGAAGTAAGGGGAGAAATTAAAAAATTCCTAGGAACCAACGAAAATGGAGATACAACATATCAAAACCTCTGGGACACCCTGAAGGCAGTACTAAGAGGGAAATTTATAGCACTGAGTGCCCACATAAGGAGAACAGAAAACCACCAATTAAATAATCTAATGACACAGCTCAAAGCCCTCGAAAAACAAGAACAATCTAGCCCCAAAGCCAGGAGAAGACAAGATATCACGAAAATCAGAGCGGAAATTAATGATTAGAGAATAAAAAAACAATACAGAAGCTCAACAAAACTAAAAGCTGATTCCTTGAAAAAATAAACAAGATAGATAAACCATTGGCCAATCTGACCAAAAAAAAGAGAGAAGCAACCCAAATTACCAAAATAAGAGATGAAAAGGGGGATATTACCACCGATAATATGGAAATACAGAAGATAGTCAGAAACTATTTTGAAAAACTGTACTCCAACAAAATGGAAGATCTAGAAGAAATTGACAACTTCCTAGACACATACAACCTCCCTAAATTGAGTCAAGAAGATATCGAAAACTTAAACCGACCAATAACAATCAAAGAAATAGAAACAGCAATAAAGAGTTTACCATCAAACAAAA